>JASANF010012210.1:0-19116 GCA_030248245.1 Trissonchulus sp. WLG1_4 | reverse complement strand
ATTTATGAAAAGGACCTTTAAAACTTTTAATGCGTCGATCGTTGAACTGCTATGTGAGTACTAGCTGGACCCAATGCAGCAACATTGTTGCTTTTTGGACTTCTACATTTTAGTAAGCTAAAAAATAGTCTGACGAATTTGTCTATTTTTCACAACATATATAAAAACATTATTGGTGTAGTTTAAATTCATAACTACAACAATAATTGGGTTAATAATCGGTAAACTGCTTAGTTTCTGTTCATAAGCGAAGCTTTAAAAGCCATAGGTACACTTTGAAGCACAAAAGTGCACATTACAACTAATAAAAGCATTTTTGTAACTTGAATTTGACGTTCACGATTTTGTCTCATAATTTCCGAAATTGCTCCCCTGTTACGACAATACAAAAACCCCAGGGCAACAAAATATATAGCCACACTTAAGAGACCTGTACTAGCTTGGTAGTGAAGCATAAAGTTAAAAAGTTCGGTAGCAAAGCAAACCGCATGGTAACAAAGTTTGGGATAAGTTTCTGTGGGCATGCGTATATACACTTCAACGTACATGCCAAGGGTGATAAAAAAACCGACACCAATAAATAGACTCGACAGAACAATCAATGTTTTAACAGTTATTTTTTTGCTGTACTCTAACGGATTATAGCACGCAATACAACGGTCCACTGATATTAAAACAAGCATAGCGTTTGAGGCATAACTTGCAAAGGTCCAGAAAAAAATAGGTACTGTTGTGGCACAGTACCATGAAGTTACTTGATCGTAATGTTCATTGAGAGCGATCAGAATTAACCGACGCGTTCCCCCCGTAAACATGGCTATACCATGCATTACATCACAAACTGCAAGAAACCCAGGCAGACAGTAATCTTTAGTACGCAAATTTGTGTTGAAATATATTGCAGCCAGGATATAGACATTTCCAACAAGCATAATTACGCCTTCCAAAGAGTAGCCAATGTGAGCCACTGTCGTAACTTTGAGGGTAAAGGTCCAATTTATTGCATCGGTTTGATTGTTCTGCATTTTGGCTGAAATGGTGGGAAAAAAACAAAACTTGAAAACGTTTTGGGTGGATTTCACAAAGATGGTTTTTTTATACACATGGTTTTACGTACGGTTTCATCTGATTAGCACATAATACATACATATTCGTGCTGTAACTGGTTACAAATCCCCCCCCCCCCCCCAAAAAAAAAGCTTACGGTAGCCGCTTTTACTTTTTCGTATTTTTCTTTGGGCCGGCCCCTTTTCTACCTGTCTGGGGCGGCCCCTTTTCTACCTGTCTGGGGCCGGCTCCCTATCTAATTACTAATTCGTCACCCACCAGTGACGTTTCTTTGTGCTCACTTTACACGTATCCTGCCTATTGTGCTGGGTTGGCTTCTCGTTTTTCTGGCTCGACCAGATGTGGGTTGGTTAGTGTGTTAGCTGGTATTGTTGGTGACAGCTCTGGTTCTCAAGTTGATGGTGTGTAATTTTTGGGTGTATTGGTTTGGCAAATCTAATTGTGCTCTTTTGATTAAAGCTGCTCTCACTTTGTGTGTGTCCTAAGTCTGCGGATTGTGACGTAAGTTGATAGATTTGTTGTGATTAGTGAGTAAGGTACCCTGAGTGGGTTGGTGATAGTTATAATGCGAAATCTACCCTTTAAGTTTTTCTACGTTGTTTTGATTGTGCTGTTTGCTTTCTTCATTTTCAATCAGTTTTATACATTGCCTAGTATATTAAAGTTTCATTCAAATTGAACCAATATTTTCAAATGTAGCACTTCAAAAAATGATTCTTTAAATTTGATACGAAAAATCTGTGCTAATTAGCCAACAGTAGCCCATGGTTATGTTTTTTCATAAAATAGAGCTGAGGACCTTTTCATAAAGTAATATCACCTGAATTAGATTAACTACCTAGATTATCTTCATAACTCAACAAAGGATCATTATAAATTCATAAAATATTCCACGTAAAAGCTGATTATATCTTCTAAAAAGTTTTGTAGACTTACGTAAACTCTATATTTTGTTACCGAAATTAATCCAGTTAATATACCTAATTTATGAAAAGGCCCTTAGTAAAATTTTAACTTTTAGCAAGAACAAGTTATACTATTATCGAATAGAGCACAAAATTAATACCGCCAATGGACGTTATGTCCGTTAGTTTTCGATCCAAAGCCTTCAAAACGAACGAGAATTGTGGCAAACGGATATACTGCTGTATGGATGTACGAGCAAAATGACTAGTCATAACTTCTGAGCCGAATGCTCGTTTGTCCTACTAAGGGTCGATTCATACTTCAATAGGGCATACGGACAAACGGACATAGGGCATACGGACAAAGCACATTTCGTCCGTTTTTTCAATTCATACTTTTTAGGGCAAACGGACATTGGGACATACGGACATACGGATCTACGGGCATACGGACAAAGGAGCGATTCATACTTTTGAGCCGTATGTCCGTTTGTCCGTATGCCTGAAAGTTTCGGGCACAGTTGAACTGAATTTAACTTTGCCGGACATACGGACAAAGTGAAATTGTGCCGTTTAGTGAACGGACATACGGCTGAAGGGCAAACGGGCATACGGCTAAACGGACGAAAGTATGAATCAGACGGCCGTTCTGCCGTTCATTTTGTCCGGATGTCCGTTCGTCAGTTTGCCCATATGTCCCAATGTCCGTAAACAAGTATGAATCGACCCTTATACCTAATAAACCTGATATTTATACGGATGAATGAAGTATGGGTTATGACACTGGTTGGCGTGCTATAAGGGATTTATACGCATGTTTTTTTGTGAAACTCCGGGTGCTGGAGCACGAGTTGGCGAAACGCACAAGTGCACCTGCACGAGGGTTTCACACATGCGTATCAATTACTTTTAGCACAACAAACAGTGCTATAAGTTGCTTGTGATTTGGTTTTAATAACGTACGTAAAATTTTCACTGATTTTAATCAAGACTGGTGGGGATCGAACCCACAATACTCTGATCCGCAATCAAACACCTTATCCATTAGGCCACAGCCTTGCTACTAGGGCAAAAAAGTTAAACTTTAACTTTAACTAAAATTAAAAAAGTTAGGGGTCATACTTTAACTTTAACTTTAACTACAAAAAAGTTATAGGTCTTACTTTAACTGTAACTTTACTTAAATTAAAACACCCTTATTTTAATTTTAACATTAAAGTTATTTAAAAAAATTATATAAAAGTCATTGATTTTGGGCTTACTTTAACTTTAACTGAAATTAACACCGGAGCCTTACTTTAACTGTAACTTTAACTTAAATTAAAGCCATGGTCTTACTTTAACTTTAACTGAAATTAACACCGGAGCCTTACTTTAACTGTAACTTTAACTTAAATTAAAGCCATGGTCTTACTTTAACTTTAACTTTAACTTAAATAAAAATGGTCTAACTTTTTTGCCCTACTTGCTACGGATAAGCTTTGAAATTTGGTAGTTGTCACTAGGGAAAACAGTTGGACCATTTTCATTTAAGTTAAAGTTAAAGTTAAAGTAAGACCATGGCTTTAATTTAAGTTAAATTTACAGTTAAAGTAACCCTCTGGTGTTAATTTAAGTTAAAGTTAAAGTAAGCCCAAAATCAATTACTTTTATATAACTTTTTTTAAATAACTTTAATGTTAAAGTTAAAGTAAGGGTGTTTTAATTTAAATAAAGTTACAGTTAAAGTAAGACCTATAACCTTTTTGCAGTTAAAGTTAAAGTTAAAGTAAGACCCCTAACTTTTTTATTTTTAGTTAAAGTTAAAGTTTTAAACTAAACTAGTTAAAACTTTTTTGCCCTAGTTGTCACACTATTGTTAGGATGCATACTGAATGTAGGACGTAGCTACAGCAATGCATACAGACAATACAAAAGTCCACTACAGTACCGCTGTTCTATATGAGTATTTAGGCAAATCGGTGTCAGTGTTTGAGTGGCCTAGTGGTTTGGACGGTGGATAAGAAAACCGCGTATTTGACGGTGGTGGATCGATTCATCTTACTTTTCTTTACTTTTCTTGTTATTTCTGCAGCGTGCGGTATAAGGAGGGCAGACACTGTAGCGTGCAGTATAAGTAAGTTGCACGCTACATCGTGCCGTAATAACCAGCTCATAGTACGCTACTAATAGACTAAACCGAATTAAAACATTCGGTAAACGGACGAAACAATGAATCTACATAACAGCAGTTTTTCGACTCACGTTTCTCATTTATCCGTTTACCCATACGTTTCAGATTCCGTGAGGTATAAGTGAGGTGTATAAATCAACCCTAACTTAACCCCTCTCTCAAATTGTTTTGTACTAATTGTGTTGTTAAATGCGTAGTTTACATATGAATTGTCAAACACTTTCTGCTTCAAACTGCGTTCATATTGTCCTTAAGGACACAGGTATACAGGGACAAGAACAAATTTTGATCCGCTCCGTGAAAAATTGGCATTATGGTTAATTTCATGTGTGCAGTATGGAAGTGACATCAAGTTTCTTCTTAGAAAAAAAATGATCAATATGCAAGGTAGTTTTGGGAGGCTTAAGGACAAAACGATAGGAACAGGACAAGGACGAGTATGAATTGGGCTTCAGAAGCAAAGTTCCAAACCTACAATGCTTTGAGTTTCAAATACAATATGACAAGATTTTTCAGCACAGTTCCTAATGTTTTTATGAAAATAAAAATGGAAACAATAGCCAATAATTATTATGTTATTGCCAACACCAAATCAAAGGATGTGTAGACTAGAATCAGTGTAATTAATTAGAAACTTTGAAGTTGAAAACTTTGACATGTATAATGCTGAAGTCGTGACGTGGGTCTTAATCAAAGCTCATTGTTATTACGTACTCTATTACAGGCTGGCTACTATGTAGCCTAGTCGCATACGACATAAACAATAGTATACAACTAGGTTTGGTTGTGAAATATGATTTATGTTTCGATTCCAAGGACCAATGTATCGAAGCAAAATGTTGCAAATGTTCGGCGTTGAAAATGTTTGTCGTTGATTGATATTTAATTGAAGCAATTTCAACAACGAACATAAAACTGAATGAAAGGACAATTGTTCGTCGTTGTAAAACAAATGATCGTCGTTTGAAAACAAATAAAACCAACTTTGACTGGATTGCACCAAAACAGAAAAGATCGAGAATACGAATAGCTCAAGAATGAGTTATTTTTTTAGTTCACCAACAATTAAGCTGGATAATAGTTATTTTTGAAGTAATGGAATAGCCAGAATTAGTTGAAAAATGACTCGGAAATAGCTGACGAATTTTATTACACAACCAAAGTTCGAGAATACCAAGCTTATTCTCGAACCAAGATTTTAGAATGTTCCATTTAATCCTGATCTACACCAGAAATAGCTGAAGAATAGCCTAAGAGCTTTTAGAAAATATTTTCAAATTACAAATCCTTCACATGTCTATGCTTACTTGGCTTCTCAATTATGTATCTAGTGTAAAAATAGCAATATAATAATGTTTGAAAATTCTGGCCTTTCGATGTCGTGCTCAATCAGGTTACTGACTTGGGTCAAGTCGACGCAGTTTCGGTGAGCGGACGAGAAACGAATCTGTTTTCACAATGAATTAGTAGGTGCCGCATGTGGGGGGGCTTATTGGGTTGCCGACCCCCCGCGAAGCAGGGGTGCAACCCATTGTATTCATATTCCTGATGTTGTTGTTTTTGTTTTTTTTTTCCTGTTAGCAAAAGTTTGTTACTCGTTTTTCTCTGAAGTTACTGGGGGGATTGGTCCCAAACTTTGGTGGGGGGACCCCCCCTATGAGTAGTTGTGCCCCCCACCTTGGTGACCCCTTGACCCCACGGGGGGCCGGGTCACGTGACCCCCGAAAACGATGGAACACAAGGGGGGACCCTTGTGTACTTGAAAAATTTTTTTTCAAGGATTTTGACAAAAACTTGTTTCCAGGGGTAATTTGGGCCCCTGAACACGAATCTGGGGTTATTTTTTACCCAGGACCCCCCTGGACCCCCTATGACCCCCCCCCAGGGTACCCCCGTAGGGGGCCGTCAGGGGTCAAATTTTCGAAATTGAGATTTTGGTGTTTTTAGGCGTAGTTTGGGCCCCTGAACACGAATCTGGGGTTATTTTTTACCCAGGACCCCCCTGGACCCGCCTATGACCCCCTTAGGGTACCCCCCTCCCCCCCTGGGGGGTCCTAAGGGGTCAAATTTTCGAAATTGAGATTTTGGTGTTTTTAGGGGTAATTTGGACCCCTGAACACGAATCCAAGGTTTATTTTTGCCTAGACCTCCCTGGACCCCCATACGGCCGCCTCAGGGTACCCCTCCTCCCTAGGAGACCCTCAGGGGTCAAATTTTCGAAATTGATATTTTTATGTTTTTAAGGGTAATTTGAGCCCCTGAACACAAATCCAAGGTTCGTTTTTGCCTAGGATCTTCCTGGACCCCCTAGGACCCACTCAGGGTACCCCCTTCTAAGGGTTCAAATTTTCGAAATTGAAATTTTGGGGTTTTTGTGGCTAATTTGGGTTTCTGAACATAAATATCAGGTTTTTTACCGAAAATAGACGATCTTTTGCCTATAATGGACGGTCCTCTGCCTAGAATGGAGGGTCCTCTGCTTAGAATAGAGGGTCCTCTGCCTAGAATAGAGGGTCTTCCGCCTAGAATAGAGGGTCTTCCGCCTAGACTAGACTGTCTTTGACCGAGAATGGATGATTTTCTGACTAGAACACTAGGTTCTCTGCCTTGAAAGGGTTTTCTGCTTAAAATAGAGGGTTCTCTACCTAGAATAAAGGGTCCTTTGCTTAGAATAGAGGGTCATCTACCTAAAATAGAGGGTCCACTGCTTAGAATAGAGGGTCCTCTGCTTGGAATAGAGGGTCCTCTGCCTAGAATAGAGGGTCTTCCGCCTAGAATAGAGGGTCTTCCGCCTAGACTAGATTGTCTTTGACCGAGAATGGATGATTTTCTGACTAGAACACTAGGTTCTCTGCCTTGAGAGGGTTTTCTGCTTAAAATAGAGGGTTCTCTACCTAGAACAGAGGGTCCTTTGCTTAGAATAGAGGGTGATCTACCTAAAATAGAGGGTCCACTGCTTAGAATAGAGGGTCCTCTGCTTGGAATAGAGGGTCCTCTGCCTAGAATAGAGGGTCTGCTGCGTAGAATAGAGGGTCCCTTACCGGTCGGCAACCCGTTGTGGCCTACTGGCGATTTTTTAGTTTATTTTTATTTAGTTACTAATTTTTTACAAGTCTAGTGCGTCTAGTTGCTGCTGCGCCACAGCGCAGCAGCTCATTTAGAATGAGTCTGGCTATCAAAGTACACAATATGTACTCTTGATATCCAAACTGTTTCTATCACTTGTGCACGTTAGTGAACTGTCAGTGTTTATTAATAATGTCTAGTGAATTATGCAAATTAGTTTGCATGTACATGCATTGTCTGTGTGTGAGTGTGCATGTATGCATGAGTAAGATAACTTTTTAGCGGTTTTTGTCTACGACATTGCTCCGGAGAGAGTGTTTGTTATAAATTATGGTACAGTTATACACTTGCACACTACTAAACTGATAATAGAAAAATGTCAGATTGAAACTTCGACTCAATTGAACAATTAGTACAAATCTCATTTGAAAACTAGTGATGTGGATCGGATCGACCGATCAAGGGGACGGATCGGATCTGATCGCTGAATTTGCCGGATCGGATTGGCTCTAAAATTTTGGATCGGCGATCCGGATCGGTAGCATAAATTTTGAGTCTCGACCACAAAATTTAGTTTGACGAAATTTTGCGTAATTTCAAAAACTTTTCGAGCGACCAATCAAACGCACAAGTATACCTACTACTCAAATTATCAAATATCGGATTTATGTTAGCGGTAGCGTACAGTTTATGCATACATAAGTGGAAGGAAGGTTTCCCATCATTGAAGTTGCGTGAAGGCACGTGGTACTAAATGTGTGATGTGAAATGTCTATAATTTAAATTTAAATAGTCAGGAGACATATTGTATAGATTCGTACTAAGCACGTGACTAATCACGCTTTGTAGAACTCTGCGACAGCAAATTAAAACGAAGCACGATACTTGCTGAGGGCTAATCAAAACTGAACACGGTAAAGCTTAAGCAGTTAAGCTAATATAAGGTGATAATAAGATCACTTCACGATTTCTGCAACCTGCAGTCAAGCAGCTCAGTTCAGCCTGCTGCAGATATAGTAACGCGCGTCTATACAAATATGAGTTCTGAGGACTCTACAAGTGTGCCTATCGATACCTCTGCCCCATCAGCAGAAATCCACAGGAACCTTGAGCCTAGACTGACGGCTATGGTCGATACACAGGCTATAGCCGATATAATTCGTCAAGAAATCCGGCGTACGGTGTCACCCGGAACAAAGCCCACGGAAATCGATGCTGGCGTTAAGAAACCCAAGCTACAGAAGATGTACGCTCACAACAAAGCTGTCCTCGATCTAGTCCAAAAAGCAATTGCTGAACTTTTCGCCGACAATCCTGACGTCGAAATAGCAGCGGCTTTCCTGCAAGACGCACATCAAAAGTTGGCCCATCGTCTAAAAATCCTGAAAATCGCTGACAAGCACGATTGGGCTACCGTCGAGCTCTATGATACCGAAGAAAAAATTGGCGACAACGATGAAGACGAAAAACGCATCCGGCAAGCAGCATCGGAGGCTAAAAAACGCAAAAACGAAGAAAGTGAAATGTACCGAAAAAAGCCGAAGATAAACACTGACCGGCCCTTTCGTTTCAGTGCCCCTGGTCCGCGCGTGTTTCCAGGGGCAAGCTATCAGCTCACGCCCTACCAGTACCAACCCTGTGTCACCTCCACCTACCCGAGCGCCTACCGCATCTGGTCACCTCGTCCCATTGCAGCTCAAACTTATGCACCGAAAAGCCTCCTCGCCAATCCCCAGGCCCTCGACACCTGCTACTTCTGCTTCGGGTCTGGCCACTGGGCTAGCAAATGCCCAAACAAGCCTTCCAACCCGGGCCCGTCAGGAAACCGCTAAAGATGAAGAAAAAATAATTTTTTGTAAGTATGGTGATAAAAAGTGTGTAAATGTCTTAGATACTAACACTACGGTTTCCAAACCTGTTCAGTCAGTTAAAGGTAGACTAAAGGAAAATATATGTTTCTGGGAAAAAATAAATGCTAATAAGTATGTCATTAGTACAATTAGTGATGGCTTTTTTATACCTTTCCATAACCATCCAAAACGAGCTGTTTTCCAAAACAATAGGTCTGCGATGCTAGAATCAGAATTTGTGACTAAGTCTATTACGGAAATGTTAGAAGCAGGTTACTGTGTTAAAGTCGACAATTGTCCAGTGGTCGTAAATCCACTGTCAGTGAGTGTGCCTACGAATGGCAAAAAACGACTAATATGCGATCTGCGCTACGTTAATGCGCATATTCAAAAACGAAAAGTAAAACTTGATGACTATAAAGTAGCTCGTCAGTATTGTACAAAAAACGGTTTCCTAGCGGCATTCGATATCACAAAAGGCTATTATCATATTGAAATATACGAAAAACATCGCCCTTATTTAGGTTTTTCTTGGACAATTAACGGCAAAACTAACTTTTATGTGTACACTGTTCTGCCTTTCGGTCTAAGTCTAGGACCTTTTATTTTCACTAAAATAGTAAGACAACTTGTGAATTACTGGCGAAGTAACAACGTTAAGATAGTAGTCTATATAGACGATGGTCTTATGGTGGCCGACACTTTTGAACAAGCCGTCAATCAAGCAAAATTTGTTCGAAGCAGTTTACGCGAATCTGGTTTCTTAGAAAACGAAAAATGCGAATGGTCTCCGACTCAAAAGCTAAAATGGCTTGGCTTCGTTATCAATCTTTCTACGTATAAATTCGAAATACCACCTTATAAGATAGAAAATTTAAAAAATCTGATAGAAAGAGTTCTGAAGTCACATACCGCAACAAGGCGCGGCCTCGCTAAAATAGCTGGGAACATTGTATCGCTTAGTCTGGCTTTAGGCCAGGTGACAAAAATCATGTCGAGAAGTATCTACGCAGATGTTGCTTCACGAATTAAATGGGATACATTTTTCAGAGTTTCTGCTGGTACTACTGCAGAACTCAAATTTTGGCACGACAACATTTGTTGCCTTGAATCAGTCACAATAGAACCTGAAACGCTGCCAGCTCATATAATGTTTTCTGATGCGAGTTCATACGGTATTGCAGTAGTCTTAACAAAAAATGGGGAAAAATTTGTCGCTCGTAATAGTCTCGACACATCAGATATAAATACGAGTAGCACGTTTCGGGAGCTAAAAGCAATTTTATTCGGACTTCAGTCTTTTCTACCCTTAATTAAAAATTGTCCAGTTAGCATTAATACAGACTCCCAAGCTGCCCAGCGCATAGTTACAGCTGGCAGCCGAAAAACTGAATTACAGGAGTTATCACTTGACATATTTCAAGTATGTATGAAAAACTCGATAAAGTTATTAGTCAACTGGATACCCAGAACACAAAATCAAGTAGCGGACTACTGGAGCCGCCACATTGATTTTGATGACTGGTCGATTCATCCAGCTGTCTATAACTTACTCACAATGAAGTGGGGGAAGCCAGCTGTAGATAGATTTGCTGACGACAAGAACACTAAACTAAAAGTTTTTAACTCAAAATTTTGGGTGCCTGGAACGTCTAGAGTGGACGCGCTTACAGAAACTTGGTCAGGAATTTTCAACTGGGTTGTACCTCCTGTAGGATTATTACCAAAAGTACTTAACCATATGCGTCTGTCCAAATGTAAATCTATTCTAATAGCCCCTGAATGGAAATCAGCGGCTTTCTGGCCGATGCTTCAAGCTCATCTAGCCGCTGGTGCCATGAAAGATATTGTAATTTTTCCAAAAGGCAATGCTGTATATGTACAAGGAACACAAAAATGCTCTGTTTTTGGACCAGACTTTCCTAGTAGAGTCTTAGCTATCCTTCTTGACTACATCAACTTTTAATCCTTCATATATCTATTATGTCTTAAATAGTTAAATTATATTATTTTCGCCTAAATAAAAGAAAATAATTTAAATTTAAATAGTCAGGAGACATATTGTATAGATTCGTACTAAGCACGTGACTAATCACGCTTTGTAGAACTCTGCGACAGCAAATTAAAACGAAGCACGATACTTGCTGAGGGCTAATCAAAACTGAACACGGTAAAGCTTAAGCAGTTAAGCTAATATAAGGTGATAATAAGATCACTTCACGATTTCTGCAACCTGCAGTCAAGCAGCTCAGTTCAGCCTGCTGCAGATATAGTAACGCGTCTTTCCCACCCTGCCCTCCCCTGTGATAAAAATGTACCTGTTTAGATATCGTTAACAAGTCAAGCTGGAAAAAATCAACTCACACCTCTAACTATACTAACGACATTGTGCCCACACTCAGAGACGCTTGGGCATATAATACCACGAAGCAATACTCGTTAGCCTTTAAGAAATTTCTACACTGGAGTGAGCAACATAATCAGCCTTCTCTCCCCGCATCCTCCTCCCTAGTTGCAAGCTATCTACTCTCCCTAACACACACTGGCAAATCCTCAGCTGTCGCCAATACAGCATCTGCCGCCATCAGCTGGGCCCATGAGTTAGCAGGATACCCGAATCCCTGCCTTGTAGCTCCAGCAAAATTTATTCTCAGGGGTATTCTTCGATCGGAAAAATCGAAACCCATCAAACGCTTCCATAAACCAATTACGTCAGATATTTTTTGCAAACTTGTGACATCTTGTGATCAATCGAACACGTTGCACCTCCGTTTTTTGGCCATTATCTCATTATGCTTTAGCGGTTTTCTGAGAATTTCAGAAACGCTATCGCTAAGGCGTATCAACATTGAGGTTCAACCCGATTATATTAAATGCCATATTAAAAAATCGAAAACTGATCAAATAGGGCAAGGGAACTCGATCTATATTGCCAAATCACAAGGGTCTTCTGTCTGCCCTTACAATATAATTAAAAAATATTTACAATGGCTTGATCGCAATAACTGCCTGCCGGAATACAATATCTTCACTAACTTATCGTTTCGCAAATCAACAAATGCCTACTATCCCAGATTCCAATGCCCACTAAAATATTCGTGTATAAGAGATACATTCAAGAACACATTGAGACAGGCCGGATATGACCCGTCCAAATTCGGTCTCCACTCTCTAAGAACCGGAGGAGCCACCACTGCAGCATCTAAAGGAATTGAAGATCGCCTAATAAAGAAACAAGGACGCTGGAAAACTGAAATATCTAAAGATCGATATATCCGAGAATCACTCGAAGAGAAACTGAAAACAACGAAGTACCTAATATGAAAACATTAAAATGGTTGCAGCAGTCAGTCTCATCATATCATATATCTATTATGTCTTAAATAGTTAAATTATATTATTTTCGCCTAAATAAAAGAAAATAAATATTTTTTTTCCCCCCTTCAAAAACATTTTTTTTTTTTTTTTTCTTTTAAAAAAGAGGTGGGTAGTGTTTTTTTCGGGGAGTATCGGCGCGGGTCAAAATTTTCGACACGCGACCCAACCCAACTTGCGGCCCTACACTTGTGGGTAACCCACATCCCACAATCCAACTGGCGCCTTCAAAGTCGACCCACGACCAACTTTGACCCACCATTTTAAGATACCGTACCTGATGATTGATCGTTTTTAGCTGATACCTCTGTACAAATTGCACAGTGTACAGCTGTGCAATTTTCACATTGCTACCTACTTTAATCGAATAGTACTGAATGGTACCCAAATTTATGTACCCAGTTTAGATTGAATGAACAATTTTTCTGAATTCGTCGGTTTGACAAAATGCAGCGACCCGCGCAGCCTGAAGTGGGTACCCCAGGGTTGACCCACGGCTGAAATTTTCTGATCCAGCCCAACCTAACCTGTGGGCACCCACAACCTGCGGTCGTGACCCAAAATTTTCAAGACATTTCCATTTTCCAAATAATCAAAACTTTTGGCGATTTTATCATCTAATGTATGTACAAACTCATTAATTTTTTTCCAACATATTCATTTATATGTAGGTAAAGTTATACTTGACAATATTTCTACAAAAATTGAGATTGTTTAGCTTTCAGCAAGGTTACGCAATTTTGAATCGGATCAAGCAAATCAAGCATTCGGATCGGATCGGCATCAAAATTTCGGACCGATCCGATCCGATCCACATCACTATTGAAAACATTCACTCATCTCATAAAATTACGTCCATTTTCACTGCTTGAGATTTAATACTATAACTAAAAAGTACATGCGATAATATTCAGTTCAAACTCATCTAATTTACAATGCAGTTAAAACATGGTTCTATGCATCAAACAGTGATTGTGTCAGTGATGAGCACAAAGGTACACAGTGCACAGGGATCGCATTCACAGCAATAGCTACAGTTTATGACAATCATTTGGAATATTGTGAGCAGTCAAAACTTTTGCTACTCACAATGGATTGCACTCACTGGCACCGATGCATATTTTTTAAAAATATGTAGTTTCTGATTATTTATTTTTTAAATAGATAATTTAATAGAAAATTATTTACTATTTTAATAGAAATTATAACCACATTTGCTGCGTTTGTAATTTGCATTTTGCATAAGATAAAGGATAAAGATTTTATAAAGATAAAGTGATAAAGGCAGCAGAAAATTTTGCATAAGACTGCTGCTTGTCAGTAACAACGTTTAAACGTTGCTCGTAGCAACTGACATATAACCTTGTTTTATGTTGCGTATAACATTGGAACCAAGTAAATACACGAAATGTGAATGCTAAACGCCATAGTTGCACAAAATTAACTGACAATTTTATTATTAACTAGTGGTAAGTAAACCGCTGCCATTTTACGATATCGCAAAAGATTCTGAAAAATTTTCAAAATGTCCGGAGTTTACCCACTCCAGTCGCTGACTGCGGTTTCGTGCTCTTGACATTGAATGGCCGGAGTTTTCCCTCTGCAGTCGCCGACCGTGGTTTTGTGCTCTTGACAGTTTTGACTGGTCGTTTTGCTTCGATGGTGGCTGTTTTTCCTTTTTTCTCCGATTTGGTTGACGCTTTAGACGAAAACCCGACACGACTACTCGGTTTTTTGCTGAACTTCCCCGAGGCTCCCGTTGTGGTTCCTCTTGTTGTGGTGGTTGTTTTGACTTGAGCGGGGGCAGTGACGCTTCGTGTTCTACCTTTGCCTGTAGCGCTGGCAGGTTGTGCGGCCTCCTCGTGAAGCACCACAATCTCGCGCCTCTTCTTTCGCTTGCGAAGAAAGAAAAATAGGCAGACAATTAGAAGAATGCACAGCAGCAATATTATAAAAAACACGGGCACCACGACGATCACAAAGCTGCTTCCGCTCTTCTTTGCACTAATTGATTCGGTAGCTAAAGCAGCGTCTTCAACTTCACTGAATTTTTCATGCTAAAAATATTAACTATTAACTAAATAATTGGTTAACAAAGTCGGAATGATTAACTGATAATAAATTTTTTGTAGGCAAATAGGACGATATTTAATTACTCTGTACTACCAACTGTTCAATTACATATCAATTAAGCTCGCCCACATTTGATTAGTTCAATTACTGTAAGGTTAGCTGATTTGTATTCAACTAAACCTATCTCCAGTTATTACTTATATCACAAAATTTTAACATACAATTACTTTTAATGAGTTGTTTATGATCGAAGTAGTTCAGTTACAGTTAACTAGTTCTCAGCATTGTGCAATTAAGGTGGTAGCTACGTTTTCGAAGTTTTTGCAATAATTCAAAAGTTACTTGATCGAACATTATTAAACTTGGCACGGACATTGCGAACGTAAATAGCAATATTTTAGCTGATTTTAACATTGATTCAAACTTTTACGGCTAATTTATGACTAAAAAACTGGATTTTTTGTGTATTTTTTGAGGACTTACAAAATTGTATGCAAATTTTTGTGGCTCTTACATTACTCATAAAAACCATTCAAAAAAGGTCTAACCCACTTTATTTTAAGAATATTTTTAGCTAAAATATGACATATTTCTGTTAGTTGTTCTAGGCGATCTGTAACTTTGAAGTTTTTTGACCTCAATTCTGACTTCTCATGCCAATATCACAAAATACCAATAACCACTCTGCACAATAATTTACATGTACATAGTCCCTTATGCATCTATTATACCTGCAAAATTTGGTTTGTATATGTAACAGCAGCCACGAGCATTGGCAGTGTTAATAAACCCCTTCAAAAATTGCAAATTTTCTTCAGTCTCCTGAAACGTCATTTTTGAAACTTTTGTCCGCCATTTTTTCAACGGGTACGGGAAAACTGTGCTTAATGTAATATTAGCTGACCCCAATAAGTCCCTATTTACATGAATTAAAATTTTTTAAAAAATCCGTCATTTCTGAGCACAATGAGTGATTTCAGTTGAAGTAACCAATATCCTGTTCCGTTCATAAAAATGCGAAGACAGCTTATTTGACAGTAGCCAAATAAATTTGCCCTATACCTTTTTCGAATTGAGTGAAAAGGTTGATTATTTTTTTAGTTACAGCCTACCAAAGTCATAAAAACTGACGTTTCTTGACTTTTTGGAAAAATTTGAGGCAAACTTTTGCTTACTGTAAAGATCTGCAAAATTATTACGTTTAGTTAAGCATACCAGCAGTTTTGTAACACATCAACGTGCCTTTGGTATAAATTGCGTAATTGTATGCGGAATTTTTTTACCACAGTGAAGAAATAACAAAATACGGGGAAAAATGCATAAAATTGAGCTGATGAGCTTCACCAAAATAGTTGGCGTGCACACTATGAGTAACAGTCACTCTTGAAAAATTGTAATTTTGTAAAAAATAAATTAATTAATAATATGCAAAAGACCGCTTGTAAATTGATTTAGTAATTGCTACAAAATAGAACATTGAAAAAAGCTGCGAAAACGTAACTACCACCTTAAATTAAATATCTTAAGCTCTTAATGTTATTTAAATATCCTAAAAATCAGAGCAGTTTAGTCAGTCGACATTAACACTATAAATTGTCTACGTTTTGTCTAACTCATATGTATGTAGGTACTAAACTTGGTGTATAATACCGTACATTCAAGAAAAAACATATTTTGTCGTCACATTTCTGGCTTTGCTGACTTAGCAAGAAAAATTATTTAAAATAGTTTGAACGTAAAAACCTTCTGAAAGAAATGAAAATAAAGAGAACGTTACAAAAAATGATCGAAACAAGAACAGGAATGACAACCATCACCGACAGCAGTGCTGTGGTCATTAGCACTAGTTCTCATGCACAACAATCCACCAAAGGCGAAAAACAGAATCGACAAGGCAAGAAAGCAGAAAAAGGTATAAATGATGAACTACGTTTACCAGAGATGAAACCGGGTCACCGGGTCACCGGGTCACCGGTCAAACGTTGTTTACATTAAAGCATTATTCATATAAATTTTGCTTAGAGTGCGTATGTGTTCAGTGCATGATACACTATTCTAATAAGATCAAAATAATATTCGTGTGCTGTAAAAGTTTTCGGTGGACACAAGCAACATAATAAAATATATTAAATATCTATTATCTTAAATATTTATTATAAACGATAAAAATATTGACATTATTCAAATCCACTAATTGAATATAAACTATGAAATACTAAATTAAACTATTGATCCCATTCAAATTATTTATGTATATCTGTCAGCGGCAGCAGGTCAGACAGTCTAAAAAGACTATAGCACTAAACAAGCAGTAGTTTTATGCAAACTTTTTTAGTATTCTTTTGTTGTCAACAGTTCTTACTTACACTAAGTTGGACCCTGCCGGACATTTGGACATTTGGACCCGCCCTTGAACATCTGGACATTTGGGTCGGTGGTTATAATCAAGTCAGCCCTCAGCTTATGACGAGCAGTAATTTTAAACTAGGTTATACTTCTTCTTGGTAACCTTCTTAAATAATACTTTGAATAGTCCTGTATGAACAACATATTATGTAAATTTAAGGTAACGTTTTTTGTAATAAAAGAAACTGTAGTTTTTAGACGGCCTCACAGCTTTATATTTCATATAATTACGGGAATCAATATGAACATTGACGTACATACGTATACCTAAGAAGTTGAATAAAAATTTCTGACCTTGACACCAAATAAAAAAGTTTACTTTAAAGGCAGCTAATCTACCGTGTAGCTCCCATTGGCGGCAGGGTTACACTTTTTGTAAAGTCCATATTCGTGACTGCATAAAAATACTATAAAAATTTGCATAAAAATACTGCAAATATAACATGTAATTTTAGGCTAGTGACAACCGTGGGTCCACCTGAAACTTTCAGAATTTTATATAAATATAAAGCCAATATATTTTTCTTATCACAAAATATAAACTGCGTGTTGCTCCGTGGCATCTGGTTGGTTATGGCGCAAAAATTTAGTAGTGTGGTCGTTTTAAGCGTTATGTTCAATCAATCACAAATAGTTACGTTTAACTACACACATACAACATTTGTGTGGCCAATATAAGCAGAGTAGCTGCCGAAAATATGAAAAAGAGAAAAATTACAAAAAATCGTAATTGACCTTGAAGATGGCATACCTCAGCCTAGAATAATTTTTGGCCAAAACTATGTCAGCACGATAATATATTGGTTAGTACCTGCAAAATATGTAAAAACAGCTAAATCAAACAAAACAACAGTAGTATAGTGCCCGCATCTCAGGACTCTTTGGGTAGGGAGGAGCCGGGTGGGGAGGAGCCGCTATCTTTAACGTGTAAAATCCCCCAAATAATCCCCCGCAATCCCCCGACCTGCTTGCTGGCGAATTGGGTGGGGAGGAGCCTTAAATTCCGTAAATTTTTAAATTTAAATTTTAATTTTTTTAATTTAAATTTTTAAATTTTAAAAAGTTTTCAATTATTAATGTTAATAATTTTTACATGTTTAATTTCTTACTATTTTACAATTTTTTTTTTATTTTTTTTGTGAATTACGTAATGCGGTTGCAATAAACACGTGTATAGCCTAGGGCGTTTAAATAGATGCCACTAGCTGGCTGACTGGCTGGCATGACAGCTGACGCTGTCAACTATTTTTTTTTCAATTTATTTTAAGCTGTCAACTATTTTTTCAAATTTATTATATCATACAAATTTTTATTACTAATATTTTTTCAAAATTATTTTAAATTATGCAAGTATTACTGAAAAATTTTCTTAATTTATTGCAAATTTTTTTGCATTGCTGAAAATTAATTTTTTTTTTTTCAAAATTATTAATTATTAATTTATGTAATTAAATCTTATTTTTTCATATCTAATTAAATTTTAATTATATTAAAACCCCACAAATTTTCACGTATTGTGGTCAATTTTTCAAAAGACTAAAATATGTAGTGCAATTGTGTGTGTGTGTGTGTGTGTAACAGCTGCCTGGCTAGTTGTCTTACGGTAGTTTTTCCTATGTTGACACCGCACATTTTACGGGCATGGACGATTTCTCAGTCGTAGTAGGTTAGATCAACACGATCAATAGGTCATTTTGTAGATAATTATACGTACTACAAGTTGATATAAAAAGCTAAGCTTAATTCCTACGCTAACCCCAGATATACCTGTTTTAGTACAAGCCCCTCAATTTTTAAGCCTTGTGTAGTAATTTTCCTATGTTGACACCGCACATTTTACGGGCATGGAAGATTTCTCAGCCGTAGTAGGTCAGATCAACACGATCAATAGGTCATTTTGTAGATAATTATACGTATTACAAGTTGATATAAAAAGCTAAGCTTAATTCCTACGCTAACCCCAGATATACCTGTTTTAGTATAAGCCCCTCAATTTTTAAGCCTTGTGTAGTAATTTTCCTATGATGACACCGCACATTTTACGGGCATGGAAGATTTCTCAGCCGTTACTGAGTGGATTTAGGTGATCAATAGGTCATATTGTAGATAATTTTATGTAGTACAAGTTGATATAAAAAGCTAATCTAAACTCCTACGCTAACACCAGATATACCTGTTTTAGTACAAGCCCCTCAATTTT
>JASANF010012209.1:0-26191 GCA_030248245.1 Trissonchulus sp. WLG1_4 | reverse complement strand
GCTATCTAGAAAGTGTCAATTTATTAACAGTTCATTATTATTAGCAAGTCATATTATATTGTAAGTTCGTTCATTTTAGGATTGTAAATAGTCTGGCGAAACGTCTTTCACAGCAAAGGCAGGGACGTTTTTTCCTTTTAATTGCCACGGTTTTTTTATCTAAAATACGAATTGTACATATTTTCATCTCATCGAAGGTTTTTATTTTAATAATAATTACAATTTTACACTGGGGGGTATAAAGGGGACCAAGGCCCCCAGATTTTGGAATTTTGTACGACAAACAAAATTGAAGTCAAGTTACAAAGGCAAGAAAATTTTCTATAAATTAGATTCTTAAATAAGTTGGTGTGTGGCAGTCCCGGCCCGTACGAAAGACCCGCTTATCACACCTGAAAGCCCCGCCAGCGCTTTGATCAATTTGATCAAACGAGGGGTAAGGGAGTTTGTCTTTTTCTTAACCCTATGCCTACCGTTCATGCTTGGGCTATTAGTAAGAGTCGATTAGCCTTACACGGCCAGCGGCTTACTTCACTCGGAAATCTAAAGTGTTTTTATGAAATAAATAATTCTGTGAAACAATAATCGCTTCTACTTTAATTCCTTAAGTTCTATTGTTGAAAACAACCAAAGGATGTAAAAAGTTAGTTATAAACAAGCTCTTCTGCTGAATGAGAAATGGTTACAATGTGAGGCTTGAGTGTCAATATTCATTAAACGCGGCCTTCATTTGTGGATAAAATGCTTTTCAAATCCCATTTTCTATACACATTTATTGCTGAGTTGCTACAGAGTTTTACTAATAAATTGCGAAGGTTTTTCAAAGTAAAATATTGGAAAAAATTTTATTGTTTCGAAGTAATTTTTTGAAAAAAGAAAGGTCTCACCGAGATTCGAACTCGGATCACTGGATTCAAAGTCCAGAGTGCTCACCATTACACCATGAGACCACGGAAGCTCAACCGTTAACTTTCACTAATATACTTTACTTAGCATTCGTATACGACAATGTCAATTCTACAACACAAAAAATATTAAGTTCGTCATGTTTGAAAACCACAAAGCAGATCAAAACGTTATAAATTTTGCAAAAAGTCGTACTTAGTCGTGATTCCTTTTGTGGACATTCATTTATGTGTTATAAAGATCATCATGTCAGCAGACGGGTAGTTCAATGGGCTGAGCGAAGCGTCTGCTTAAAGTCGAAAAGCCGACGGTTAGATTTCGGTCCGTCAGGTACTTTTTCGTTTCGATAAGATTTATTTGCTGTTAATCGCGACTGAATGATATTCTATGAAAAGACATTGAGAGGTACCTGCACAGCTAGTGTTAATTAACACTAGAAAATCGACCTACCCAAAATAACGTAGGAGAATCAGATTCTAAATATAGTATATACGCGGCCCCTGAGGGGGCCGCGTAAAACAGCACTTATCGCGACTAGGCTTTGTAAATCAGAAATTATTTGAACATAACTTCGTACCTTTGGCTATGTGCACACTTTGCCAGAACAAAGTATGTGCTGTTTTTTGCAGCTTTAGAAAGTTTCTACTGACTTCCATACGTTGGTTAGAAAACCAGACGTAATCGTCTTCCATGTCGGTTGTGAAATGATTTAATGCTGACAACAGCGGACAGGAACAACCGCTAAAGTTTACTAAATTAATTATAAAATTGCTAGAAGTAAATTGAACACTGCCTTATTATTTCAGCAATACACAACTTTGAAGTTATTTAATCTAACATAATTTCAAACAATTAGAAACTTAAATTGAAATACTCATGTAAAATTGTAACTGAATATTTCATTACAATATCAATGGGTAAAATGATTATCCAACTTTTGTAGTAAGGACTGTGTGATAAGCTTAAGCGCCTTAGCTTTCAAAATGTTGCCATTCAACAGCATAAAAAGATATATATAAAAGCATATATGATACGATGCAAATTTAATACCTTTATGTATGTTAAAATTTGAACTAAATTTAAACACCAACTAACTACAAAAAAAGTTAAAGTTTGTTACTAACTTTTCCATGCCGTAGGCTATGGTGTGGTTCACAATGTTCGTAGGCAGGACCAACTGCAGGTCCGGAAAGCCGACCGGATCCTTTTGAATCTCGATCATTGTCCTCATGTAGCAGTGGAACATCCGCTCCACCACCTCCATGAAATTCATTAGTACAGCGTGAACCCCTGAAGTAGAAAAAATATTATTATAACTACCTAATCTACACATACAAGCAATTAACCCCCATTTAAGAGGCTGAAATTTTCTACGATGATTTTGACTAATTTTAGCTTATTGGTAAAATCACAGTGAAAAAATCAATTCTGTGAAGTGGGCTTTACAGACAAAAGAACAGATGGGGGCTGGAATTTGCAAGTTAATACCACTACTAAAGTTTTCTGTAACAGCTAGTGAAACACTTAATTGTGGGCTATAAAAGCATTAACATTTTAAGTGTTTTGAACAAAAATTTATGTGTTTCACCAGCTTTTAAGGAAAACTTCAGTGGTTAGTGGTTTGCGGTTAGGTTACAAATTTCAGCAGGGGGTAATGAGAGGAAAGAATACAAAAAAACAGGGAAACAGGAAGCTCGTGTACTACGAGCTAGTAACTTAGCTATTAACCGCCGCCTGTAGTACACGTCGTGGTGGGGTGAATTTGAACTAAAGATAGTCTTGTCAAAATAACAAGGAAATTCACTTATACATCTTATGTTTGTCGAACAGACAGTTTGACAAATAGACCTAAGACCTAACTAGGAAGATGACTTACTGGAAGTCATAGATGAGGTGGCACTGTGGGTCATAATGAAAGCTGTTATTTCAAGTTAAAAATTTTGATTCTTAGATATTAAAATATTGTTTGACAAATCTGTGGCAGGTACCTAAGCCTGTACCAATTAGTGACGGCAAACAAATTGCATGCACTAATGGTAATTTTTTATTTCAAATATACTGCGAAAAACATATGCCCCCTCTGTTTTTTAAAAAAGACATACACTGTGGTAGTGAGCCCACACTGATAGCGGCAAATTAAAATAAATCTGAAATGCAAAATAAACAACAAAAGGGAAACGGCGCCAAAATGTCGCCGCTTCCTAATAGAAAAATACTGATAAGACCTGCAGAAGAAAAGGCAGGCACAAAATGCATACACAATGTCCGTGTAGTGTTGGTAGAAGTATAAATTAATGCCGCTTACGGACACGGACAAGCAAAACTGTTAGGGACAACCTTCCAGACACGGTCACGGACTCGGACATGACAACTATGGACAGTTTCGAACAAGTATAAACTGCTTATTGTTTATTTATGCTTATTTTGTGGTCTGTTGTTTTATCATAGCAGGAACGGTGGCAAATATGGCAACAAGGGCGATTGTACTGAGTTTGGCATTTTTAAGAAAACTAAGACGACTTGTAATTTGTCTCTCAAAAATAATTTAATTAGTTTTATCTATAGTAAGGTAGAGGCCGGCATTCATCAGTATAAATGCGTAGCAAAAAATGAGCAACAGCAGTCAGTACAGGTTTTTTTGAGACGCTTCACTATGATTTATTATCGCATTGCAGATAACACACCATATTTGGCTAGTTTTCATTATATAACCAATTGGCTGCACTTCGATTTGGCTAAATTTTGCTGGGTTATGAGATATCGGTGAAGCTTTAATCTCATAGTAAGGGTACAGTGAAAGTTACGCCTGGGAGCAGAGGTAACGCAAACTATGCAAAATTGAGATCAGCAAAAAATTGAAATTTTGAGAAAAGTATGATTTAGTAGACAAGTGTGCGGGCGCTCGAGATATGTACGTTAAGCCACATTTTTTTACCATATTTTTAAGGTATTAAAAGTTGGGGTGCTAAGTCGGTTGAGGTATAGACTTTACCGCTAACACGGCCAGTTTTTTTAAAAAATTCGAAAGTGGGTCAACTTCAAGAGGCTATATCTCAAGAACTAAGAAACCGCAAGGTAAATCCTTGATCCAATTTTTTTGCACTCATATTTTCTCGTTTTGTTGTTTTTTGTTGTCCCTGGTTGTTTTTGTTCCCTAATTGTTTTTTTACGTCCCTGGTAGGGTCGACTTTTACAAAACATGTGTCTTAACAGACAAAAGTTTTTTTAATTCTTGGAGTCAATCAAAAGTTATACCAACTCTAAATGGTCCCCGTAAATAAAACATTTAAACATGTAAAAAAATTCTGTTTTTGAACTTGTATGGTTAAGTTTTTCCGTTGAAGTTATCCTTCTGAAAGAATTTTCAAAGTAACTTTTTGATAATTATAAATTCAGTTTAAACAAAAAACTTATTCATTATCAATAGTACTTAGTCTGAGTTCGCCGATGAAGGGTTTGGTTTAACTGTTATCAGCGGCTATAGTTTTATCAACATTTTATCAGTATTAGCATTTTACATTAAAATTTTACAGACGAAATATTCCAACTAAACAAATAATGGAAAAAACACTAAAACAAAAAGCATCTGTAATGAAAATAATCAAACTTTTACTGCACTTGCAAGTACATACAAAATGATGCTGAAATCAGCAATATTTATTGTGAGAGAACGAAAAAAAATATTTTTTATTTCACTACGTTCATCTGCAAATAAAACAGCAATCTTTTTATTGCACACACAATTACAGCATACGAGATAAGTATAAAGTCAATACTGCGTTATTGTTGAAGATAAAGTCAATCTGCTTTAGAGCTAATTCTTTTAATATATCGATCGCCAGTTGCCAGCAAACGAGGCAATGTCAGGATCGACAATCCAAGCCATAATCCCAAAGTTCCACCAACATCTTGAATGTAAATGAAATTTTCAAACTTCTTACAAGCAAACAAATCATCGTTTACGCATAAATGTTCACCTTTGACTAAATTTCATTAGCTCACTGATTTTTCTCAAGTTCGTTCTTGTCCCTTACACTGTTAGTGTTATTATGTTATACCATTTATTATTCTGCTACTACATTATTTTTTTAAGTTTGTAAAAATAGTGCATTTTACCACAATAAATGGCCGCGTTTAATATTTCTCTGGAATATTGCCACTCAGACCTTACAATGTAACAGCTCACTCAGCAAAAGAGCTTGTTAGTGTGCTCTTTTATAAAGCAACCAGCTGATCAAGAGCAACAAGCAACAAGCCTAATTGTAATGTAACTTCACTGTTATTGACTGATTTAAACATTTTAGCGTTGAATTAAATTTCTACTCAAATTACGTTAACGATAAGAATTACCTACTTATATACTTTAGTTTCCCTATTTTGACTAGCAACTAGTTTGACTCAAAACTTTGCTGTGGCACTTAAAAAACATGCAAATAATCTAAAGCATACTGGTAAAATATTCCGACGCAGACGTGGCTGGCTTTTCCATGAGTAATTCTTGTTGCGGTTTGGTTGAGAATATTCTAATTTTAGACCAGTCCTCATGCAGACTTTCTTTGTCATCAGTGAACGGAGTGTATCGGTCTAGTGTCGGCGTGTCCAAGTGCTCATTATCCTTGTGCAGCTTCATCATCATGTCGGTGATCGTTTTGCTAGCTGATTTTCTTTGCTGATCGTTTGTAATAGTCGGCCACTTGTTCGTTGTTAGCCGTGTTTCGTAGATTTTGTGTTCACACGCTTCGACACAATAAATATGATCCATCGTTTTCAGTGTTTGCTCGTGGCATCTGTGTACATCCAGGATGTTGGTCAGTTTTTCAGGCATGTAGTTCCAGAATGATAAATATGGTGCATCGTCAATTATTGTTTTCCACATCAGCACGGTGCCATTATCCGCTTCAATTAAAATAAATTATTTGTTTAATAAGAAACGTAATTTTAGTTAGACTATAATTAATTGAAATTTACTAGCCTACTTGAAAATTGATGTCAATAATTTAAGATCGGTTTTGCATACTACACAATAATATCTAATAGTATCTAATTGGCAATCAAACTTTAACTGCAAGTAAAACTTTTAAACACACTTTTGGAGAAATCATCTGTCAAATCGTTTTTATGTATTTTTTATGAAAAATCGTTTTTAATCGTTTTTATGAAATCATCTGTCAAATTTTAAGTATTTGTATGGGTTATGGCACTGGTTGGCGAGCTATAAGTGATTTTACGGATGTTTCTATGAATCACCGAGTGCAGGAGCAAGAGTGCGCGAAGCGCACAAGTTCGCCCGCACGAGGGTTTAACACATGCGAATTACTTTTAGCACAGCCACCAGTGCTACATACTACCGTTATATTAATAGTGCTCTGGACTTTTAATATTAATATTAATATAAATAGAAGACCCCGAAAATTTTTAATATAAATATGAATACTAATAGAAGCGCGATTTTATTTTTAATTTCAATATTAATATGAATAGCCAGTCAAATTTTTTTTATATTAATATTAATATAAATAGTGTATCTGATTTTATTTTTAATATTATATAATATAAATAGAAGCTTAAAAGCTTTTTTATATTAATATAAATATGAATTTAATTTTCACGCTAAGGGTCAATAAAACATAGAAAACACACACTTTCCAGTGAGCATACAAGTAACATTGCATGTTATTGACAAAATGACAGCCTAATCAACAGCCGATTCAAGCACTATTAAAAATACTTTTAAAAATAACAGCTATTTTTAATATCAAGAGTGCATAATAAGATCTGATGTGTGATTATGTATTCTTGTTAATATTAATAGTGCCAAAAACTATTAATAAAATAACATTAAAAGTACTTTTAATAATGACTTTTAATATTGATATTAATTATTAAAATAACGGTACTACATACCTATAATTGATTTGTAAACCGATTCAAACTCTGGTTGTGCACTGCGCAGCATAACGTGCAGTATAAGTAGACTGCACGTTGCTGTGTGCAGTATAAGTATATGTTATGGAACTGGTTGGCGTGCTAGAAGTGATTTATACGCATGTGCATGTGCAGTGCAGGGTTTCTCACATGCGTATCAATTACTTTTAGCACAACAAACAGTGCAATAAGTTGCTTGTAATTTGGTTTTAATAACGTGCGTAAAATTTTCAGTGATTAAAAAAATAAAGACTGGTGGGAATCGAACCACAATATTCAATATTCGCAATCAGACACCTTATCTATTAGGCCACAGCCTTGCTACGGATAAGCTGGTAACTTTGGTGGTTGTCTTGTCACCCTATAGTTAGGATGCATACTAAATGTACGTGGCTACAGCAATACATGCGGACAGGACTAAGTCCACTACACTGCCGCTGTTCTATATGAGAAATATTAGGCAACATGATGTCAGTGTTGGAGTGGCCTAGTGGTTAGGACGGTGGATTAGAAAACCGCGTATTAGAAAACGGTGGTGGTTCGATTCATATTGTCTTTACTTTTCTTCCTATTTCTGCAGCGTGCGGTATAAGTAGGGCGAACGCTGTAGCGTGCAGTATAAGTAGGTTGCACGCTACAGCGTGCAGTATAAGTAAGTTGCGCGCTACAGCGTGCCGTAATAACCTGGTTATAGCACGCTACTAATACACTAAACCAAATTACAAGTATAACTTATAGCACGCTGCAGCGTGCACGCAGTGATTCATACGTTCTGTAAGGTGAAGCGCCAAGTGCACGAGTGCGCGCAGCGCACGAGTTTATGCACGCGGGCTTCAAGTGTTAGTGCGGATAGTTGCTGAGTGCACACTACAATGCTGCGTAACGTACTTATGTTATATATATCTGTCTTGAACCTATGCAGTGCGATAAGTCAATAACTAAATATAAGAACCTCGCTCATATTCCATTTGAATGAAGTCTTGTGGAATAACATGGCACATCGGAATGTATCTGTCACTGTAGCTTTCAGGAATGGGTATAGTTTCTGACAGGCAACCACAACGTCGCAAAACCATCTCTTGAGTTTTCTTTAGGCTACAAAACTTAATTATAAATTAAATAAAAATACACAAGCTATCAAGATTTTTGTCGCTGTATTAAAAATATTATGTAGTTTCACCGTCACGTATGCTGCAGAATATATCAGTCAGCTGAGCTAGGGCTCAATTTTACAAATCATTTTGTCAAGCGTTTTGGAGACGTAATTACTTAATTAGTTTTCAATACACTACAGACAGCTAAGTATATTCCTATCCTGTCTTTTTTTCAGTTTTGTTGTACATTTATGAAGGGCTGTCTGACAGGATACTATAACTTTTTGAGGTCACATGAAGTGATGATTATATGTCTTATTCTAAAGTCTGACTGGTCTCGTAAGATGCTTGAATTTGGGAAACGGGCCTTCATTTTGCGCATGCTTTGTGCTTTTTTAATATGAGTTAGTCAGTGAGTTAAGCGTCTAACAGGGCGACCAGCCGACAAAATTTAGGGGGGCCTTATTTAATGTCGGCATGCGTGTAGGCGCTTGTGTGCTCTCCTTTATTGAATATAAAAAATTTCATAGTAGAAATTGCTTTTAACAAACTTTGGTTTTTTCTTTTCCAGTTTTTCTAATTTGTATATGCACAATTTCTTATTATTGGTATCTGGGCAGTTAATGCAGCCAGTTTTACTATTTGTACAGTTAAGGTGGTAGTGTCGCCAAAGCAGTTTTGCTCATAGGCTGCGAAATGAGAACTTTTTGCTTTGAAATTGTAATATATTATATTATAATTTTAATTTTTTTATTTTTTTTTTTTTTAAAAAATTATTTTTTTTTTTTTTAAAAAATTATTTTTTTTTTAAATAAAAAAATTTTTTTTTTTTTTATAAAGGATAAATTTTATTTTTGATTTTTTTTTTTTGGATGTTTTTGATTTTTTTAAAATGCTTTTAAGGTGGTAGTGTCGCCAAAGCAGTTTTGCTCATAGGCTGCGAAATGAGAACTTTTTGCTTTGAAATTGTACGTTCACTGAGAAACTAGTGAAATGCCTTATGATGTCAAATAAATACTGCCAGACACTAGACTACCAATATCTACCAATATTTTTAACCAATCACCATTTGTGAGCCAGACATCACACAATAGAGACATAAAAGTTCAAAAAAACATGCCAGATTGGCCAGCTTGTGAAGTACATGTAATGTTTTGACGCACAATTTTTGCCACAAATAAGAAAAATGAAAAATGAAGGTTCGTTTTTCTTTTGATTTCAAAATAAGTGTCTAAATTTTTCACAATTTATTATTAATGCTTAAAGTACTTCACAGTTTACGCACAATTTCACTGTTCAAACAGGCATTACTCCACAACCACTCAAGCAATTTGCACTAAATTTTGTGTGCATAAACTAGAGCATATTTGCTTTTACTTTGTGTAAAGAATCTAAACAAAAAGTTTTTTTAATTGTCACGAAATTATCGAATGTGAATAGGTTTTCAAAACGTCATTTTTCCGACTTCGCGACTTCACTGCTAACTGTATACTTCATCAATTTTTCTGAAACTTGGCACAAATATTTGCCTTAAAACATATCTTTAGAATATACAAAGAACAATGACCGATCTTTCATTGAAAAAGTTTTATAGTCGCGCAAAATCGACTGCTTTCGCGACACTACCCCCTTAATTGCATTTACCTGCATAATCCCGAACTATATTTGAAACTGTTTCGTGCTGTCACATTACTCCAGAAGTCTTTCACAACGTAGTGTAGAGGTTCTGTACTCATTTCACAGGAACGATTGGGGCGATTTATGAGACTGAACTTTCGCATGCTGACCTCAATGCTTGTCTCATAGGCTACCTGTGCAGTCACGTAACTTTCATAGTAAGCCGGAAGGGTGCCGTGTTCGTGCAAGATCTATAAATTAAAAATATGAACCAACACGACAATTCAACTGGAATTGTGCAAAAACAGTCCTACTCATCAATAAGCTTAGGCAACGTTTTTAACTATGGTGCATTGCCCCCCGCAGCCAGGCACTACATACACAATTATTAGCTTGCATGCATGTGTATATATTTAATGCCTGCTGTTTTGCCACGGTGATCCGCCTGACCGTCGTAGGTTGGGATCGACTTGTGTTGTTTCCGAGCATCTCTGTAGTCGAGAGGATGGTAAAAAAAACTATGGTGCATTATAGAAACAACCGAAGACACATTTCATCACCTTTGCTAAGGCTTGATTTTAGTCTGCTATAACCAATCACAAAACTATTGTAAAGCAATCTTAATGGTTCAAAGGTCATAATGCTCAAACAGAGTATTCAATTTGTTAATTCAATTGGATTTGTACAGTTTTCTATTTTGGGCATAGTCATATGGTTTCAGATTTTGGCTCTTGGAGTAGACATTTCATAAATAAATAAATAATACTTAAGAGAGTCTGCCATCCCTAGCTGTTAGGGCCTCCTATCGCTATTAACGAAACAATACTTCGAGTTTTTCATACCACTAGCACTCCTCTAGCGTAATCCAAAAACTCTTGCTGCGTCCAGAACGAATAACGACCACGCGTGTACAAAATAAGTGACAATTCCATCGTTTCGCTTTGGTTTTGACCACCTTGGAATGTGAAACATTGCATCAGTTCTGGTAGTACAACGTGGGTGAAATTCTTGTGACTACAGGGTTTGCCGTTGAAAAGGCAATGTGCGATAACTTCGTGTTTTGCATGATAAATTTTCAACCAACGCGCCACAAGCTCAAGTGTTCGGCGCGAAATGTGATTATCTTCTCGAGTGCTTTTGTCTAATCGCAAAGACAAGTTGTTCGCGGCTATCCAGAAATTTTTCACTCGATAGAACAGCTCTTTTCCGCGGATTTCTTCACCATTTGGTAAAGTGTAGTAACGTTTGCGTCTTGGGGAGCTGTAGGGGCCAGAGATGCATAATGTTACATCAGGAAACTCAAAAATGGTTCCCCGCAAATCATCAAACAGAACGATTTGCGCCTGTTGATATGTGATCGTTATGATAGCTAGATGCACAATAAACCCTGTGGCTGCTACGATTACGAAACAATACTTAATAGAACCCAAATGTAGAAAACTCATGTGGTCAAATTTTAGACAACTTAATTTTAGCCTTCTATTATAATTTGGTAACTACCAGTTAGATATTAGTTAACTAGGCAGTTAATGCAGTATATGTTTGTATAAATACAGGTTGATGAATAATATATTTTTAATTTGTGTTTTCTGGTGTTGCTTAGTGAAACATAACTTAGTTCTTTTATCAACATTTTATCACTTGGGCTGTATTCTTCCCCGCACCTATTCACCAGCAAAAACATGGTGAAATTATACAAGACAGAAATAGTTGGAATCAACTGCACGGCCTCAATGGTATTATATACGACTAGTTTATGTAAAGAAATTTATAACATAATGAGAATAACCTAATTGTAAAATGGCATAACAAAAATGTGCTTCAATTTACTGATTTCTATGAAGTTAATACTCGTAAGTGTCGTAATACCTACTGTTAAATAAGGATATTATATACATCAAAATACTGTAAATTTAATACAATTACAAAAAATATTGAATAACAACGCAAACAATTAAGACTAAACAATCACAATTGATCTACACATTTTGCATATCAGGGCCATTTCAGCATACTTCCAGTGTGATATATATTTTAAAAGTATCGACAGTGATTTATAATGCACATGTAATGAGCGTGGAATGTTCGAAAACGTAAAAGTTTTTGCGATTGCAGCTTTTGAATTTATGCTACCTTTTCAACTGTTATTTCAATTTTTTACAATATTTTCTTCCCGTTTCATAAAGGCTGGGCAACGTTAGCAGTGAAAGACCAAGCCACAAACCCAATGTTCCACCAACATCTGCAATTAGAAAATATTTAAAATTCCCTAGCTTTTTGCGCGACCGCCTCAGCAGCCGTGCATACTAATTTCAGTCAATGCACTGAAGCGAGAATAGCATGTAAATCATGCATCGTTTCAGTGCATTGAAATGCAGGCTGGAACTACTCTAATCTAATGCGCAGCAGCTGACTAGCGCTGCGTGTGTGTGTGTGTGTAATGTGTGCGTGCGTGTCAGTATACCTGATTTGTTGGCCAGCGTCTAGTTGGCAAGCGTCTAGTGTCTATAAGTTTGTTTGCACGTAACTGACGTATCAGACATTCCATTAGTACGTATGTACCGAATTTCTTTAGTCATCACGATCACATCGAACTTGCCAACTCCGGGTTTTAGTTCTTGCGATTCGACAGAAATTGTATAATTCCTTGTGCAGCATGAAAAATTATTCGTGTGGCTTAAATTTTAAAGTAAGGGATTTTACAGTGGCATATTCGACCATATAATAACACAGTCCGTTTTTTGGGTATCCAAATTTTGACGACATTACCCGAAGATTATCCGACGCGTCCGATTACATCATAAACAAACGCCAAGATACCCTCGCCCTTTGGTAAACAAAGTTCAATGTCATTCGATGCCAAAATAAACTCCAAATTTAGATTCACAGAAAATAATGAGAGTTTCAAAGTCGTAGGATCAAAATGACTGGGAGATAAATGTTTCAAGCATTTTTTCGCATTTAGTTTTCGGCTATTTTACCCAAATGTTAATCAGTTCACTAATCATATCAGCAAGAGTACATAGCAGGAAGGAAGAGTATGATGACACCCTTCTTAATTATGCATCGTAGCAGCGTCCGATGCCGAGCCGAAAATAGCCGCTTGTAACACCAATGGAATCCTTACATTGTCGTTCATAACTGAAAGGAGACCCCACATACTTCAAGGTATTCATGGTGTGTTAACTTGAAGCGAGGGTTACATTGATGCTTTAAATTGAGCTAGGGGTACACCACTGACTTCATTACAGTGAAAGGGTGTTGAAATCAAGAAGATTGGTATCTCACTTCAGTTCTGTACATTAATGACTAGATTTTCATTGCAGATTTGACAATTATTTTCAATTTCATTCGAATCATTGACTGATTTTATTCACTTTTTCTGATTTTGGTTATTTTTGGACTTATTTGAATTAACTTTTGGCTCTTTCTTACCGCAAAGAGGGTTTTTTCTTCTTGTATGTATAATTTTGCCTAACAATTAAAGTTCTATCTGAAATGAAAGTTTATGTTTAAGGTTGAATGAAATGAAGTTTATACATAGATCTCTCTGAAAAAAGGAAAACTACGATCATGGAACCTATATACTGCCTCAATTCTTCTTAAACTATTTCGTAAAAAACAACTTGTGGATAGATGGTCTGATGGTCATCATGTGTGATTTGCGTTTTTTGCAAAAGTGCACGCCAAAAATGTCATTTAAAGTGCAAGGAACAGTATTGCAATAATCAAATTAAGAAGTCAAATCGCATCTATCTGCATTATACACAGTTTCAGGCCTATGTAAAACCAAGAGTACAGAATAGGAAGAGTATGACACTGGCCCTATTATGCCTTGGGTCTTGCGTCCAATGCGGAGCGTAAAATAACCCTTCTGTGTACGGTTTTGAGGGGAGCTATCCCTACACGGCTGAAGACGAAGTGCTCAACTGAGAAAGGGGTCAACCCCCCCCCTCAGCTCGGCACGTCAGCGAAAGGCCTTGTCAGTGTCTTGAACAAAAGGGGGGGACCCCCCCTCAGTTGAGCACTACGTCTTCAACCGATGTGGGCATCCCCTCCTCAAAACCGTACACAAAAGGACGCATATTTTGCATTGGACACAAAGCCCAAGACATAATAAGGAGAGTGTCATACTCTTCCTATTATGTTCTTGGTAAAACATATATTATCAATGACATTATGTATGTAGGCAAGTGCTGCCGAAAAGATCGGCGAAGATCGAACCAATTTAACAGGTGTATGTTAAATTTTATGCGTTAACTCCGTTAAAAAATTATGTCATGCTGCGCTTAATTTTATCGATACGGTAAAATAATACTCACTGTCATCATGTGAAAACAGTGAGCTCGTCAACAAAAGTGCTTGTTCAGTTATGGTACGTAAATGGCCTCTTTATGAGGACTTAATTCTCCAGCTGACCTCAGCTAACAAACAAGTTTTCTTATTTGGTATACACTTTCGCTCAAAAAACGAGACAATGGAACATTTGAAAACATTCTGAGACTGTTCAGTCATTTACATATCATTCTGGGTATTGTAATGTATATTTTCAAAATGTTATGTTGTTATTACGGTTATTATTGTTGCATGTTATGGATTTATATCATTGTATGTTATTTGATTGTTATTAATAATGTTATGATACTATTCAGTTACTATGACGTTTAAAGTTATTCACGTCTGAGCTTAATTCAGGTTGTTTTTAAAATGAATATAAAAATTTTTCTCACTTGACAGATATGCCACCAGTCCGTAATCTTCGCGTTCCACATACAACGTGTCGCACGGGCTGGTTCCATAGACTCTCAGTTTTAGCCATGTATTTCTGATGTCATCTGCGTCCGAGTAATTTCGGTTGTAATAGTACTCCAAAGTAGGGCAAGGAATCCCCTCAATAGCGTTTTTATCGAACGCTTTACGCTTTAATTCACTTAATTCAGTAAGTGCCACCTGCAATTGCGTTTCGGTTACCATTTGTGGCCACAATTTCGTCTGCATGGATGTTTCGTACAAATTCATATCACAGGCGTCAGGGCACTCTTTCATTTTCCATGTCATCATAACGTCTTCGTGACACTTGTGCAAGGCAACATATAAGTTGGTTTTGTCGTTGAAAAATTCAGTAAAGGGAATCTTGGTGCCGTTGACGGTAACATATGCAATTTCGCCTTCTGAAAATAAATAAAAATAGCCACTGCATGGGATATATAATATAATATAATTAATAAAGAAAGTAAAAATACTGATAAACAATTACATTAAATTACACTACATTATATGCTTCATTGCATAGTGCAGAAATCAAACCTAACCGTACTATAAGACAACGCTCGATTCTTTTTTTACTCACAACACACACTCAAGAGTAATTGTGTCTATGTGTCCATCCTATTACATCCCCCCAAGAGTTTTTTACTCTATTAAGGCAGACGCGCAAAGGCATCCACATCAACGCCCGGACGAAACTGTAAAGGTTTATTACGCAATCTCTGAGGATATTTTCTGGCTTCATCGCGTGGGTGGTCATGCTCTTGCAACTCATGATGCTGCGCTTTGTCCTTCGTCTGGCCCGCCCTATCGTGCTGCAGTTGATCTTTATCGGGATCTGTTTGATCTTTATCGGGATCTGTCTGCTCCGCTTCCACTGAATCGACTGGAAAATTTTCCGTCGCAGGTGCTTGCTTCAGCGCATTGATCGTCACGTCATCGTCCGCGCTCTCTATGAAGCTGTCATCGGTACAGCCTCGACAATTGTCGTAACACTTTGCTTTGCTGCTTCAACGTGCGTCTGTGTAAACTGCTGGCCGTATGTCACTAACATGCCGCGGTGTTCCATTTACTTCCACTGCCTGAGCAGATTTTGGGTTTGTAACTCTTTGTGGTGTTCAAACTGTGGTGCATCGATTGCGTAGAGGCTTAACGTACACCATATCTCCTCGTCGAAAACCTTCTGTTGCTGTTTTTACCGTAGTATTGCGAACAGGATCTCCAAAAATCCTTGATTCATACGTATGGACTTTTTTGCGGGTATTGAACCTTCCTCGTCAGGGGTTTGGTTGTACCAAAAAGCCATCTGTTCTGGTGCTCGTTTTGTTCTTGCGGCCATTCGCTTTATAGTCCGGTGGTTTCTTTCCATTTTACCGTTGCCTTGTGCGCGGTAGGCCGCGGAAAAAAATTGAACTATTCCTAGCCTCTTCGCCAACGTTTTCATGAGCTCGCTGCGTTCATGAGCTCGCTGCGAAACACTGTCCCGTTATCCGACATAACCGTGCCGTGCTCCATGATAACTTGTTCCAGTTGTCCAACCACACGATCGGCGCTTTCTTTAAGAAGCTTTCTCTACACGGTATATTTTGTGCATGTGTCTACAATTTTTAGATATGCTACGCTACGATAATGCGTGATATTTATCGCCAGCCGCATCCATGGGCGCTGCGCCGCCAGCGTTCCCCTTGGCCACCTTATTGGTGCCGGATCAATACTTCTGCACTCATAACAGTTTTGAATTACTTTTTCAACTTGGGCCTTGGTAATGCTTGGGTCAATTTGACGTTTCACAACGTACCATGTGCGATTCATCCCCAAGTGATGCTTCTCATGAACTTCTTCGATCTGTTTGATCTCATTGGTGCTGGTACTAAATCCCGCAGCCGCTACAGGCTCTTCTGTAGCCCTCATCTAGTGCCTTGGCACTCACATAAGCTCGTCAGCTATGATAGCCTTAGAAGCGTGTGTATGTTTGTGTGTACTCGTAATTTTAGTCTGTATTCGTTGATTGGATCTCGAGTAGTGTCGAGCCGTCTTTTAGTTATCATTTCAATGGGTCGTGCTTAGCAGGATTGTACTCCTCCAGCCACTTATCCGCGATCCATTTGTCGACTTCACAGTTGAAGCCAGTTCTAATATTTGGGGCCATCCCGTAATCAGCTTTTAAATTTTTAAGGCAGAAATGTTGACTTAACTAGCGCCACTTGACTACCCAGAATTTTCCATTAAAAGATGCTTCAAAATCTGACTCTCAAATAACGAGATCTGCCGGCTTTGTCTTTTCCAAACGCTGCACTGTCTTGCCATCAGTGCAGCTTAACCGAGCCATTATATCCAATGCTTAAACCATCGGATGCCTTTATAAAATCCATTCCGAAGACTAATTTGATCCCAGGCAGAATTCTGTCTCCACCCACAATTGAAACCAAGACCCTTCGACCCGACCCGGACTCGCCTTTGAGTATCACAACAGTGCCAAGCGTCCCAATTACTGGCACGGTACCGCCACCCAACGTACGTATACTAGACAAATAAAATCTCCTTTTTGTTTGCCAACCGAAACTAAAAGCAGTTTTTTTTTTCACTACCGACGTAGTACAACCAGTGTCAACTAACGCGTTGCAATTATATTGTCTATTTACTACAATATCCACCCGGGGCAATCCGTTTACTGACGCTAGGAGGCGCCCTCTAGCGGCCGGCGAGGCTTCCCCGTAGAAGTTTTCCTGTCCACAATTTGCCGCCGTATGCCCTCTTTCTTGACACGCGTAGCAAACCAATCTGCAATCACGCCGTGTATGGCCCATTTTTCCACACCCATAGCATACTACTTTACTCTTACCAGAATCAGTCGAGGCACCAGTTCTTGCTCCTGCGAAGGCAACTGTGTCTTGACGCCTATCAGCCATCACTGCCTTTGCGCAGCTTAGAAGATCTTCGATGCTTGAATCTTGACTTTTTAGAGCTTTAACTTGAGCAGCAACCTCAGCCGGCTGACCACACACAAACTGTCATCGTAACACGCTTTTGTTTTTTGTCCCAACCAACGTGAGCAGGCGTCGAAGGTCAGCAAGAAAAGCGTCGGCAGATGCTTCCGGACCGAGACGCCGCATTTTCAGGTGTTCAAACGCTTGGTAGGGCGTCAGAGAAAACGCAACTAAAAGAGCTTTCTTTATTTCGCGGTAGTTTGTCTTTTTCTCTTCTTCCATTTGATCAAAAATTGCAAACGCGTCGCCTTGTAGAAATAATGGGATAAAGTTGGCCAAGTCCGTTATCCCCTGCAGCTTTGCCACCAATTCAGCCTTTTTTTAGCCATTCCATTCATCACTTTCAGATCCGCTAAGTTTGGCCAATATGTCCGTAATCTTAACAGACATTTTCCCAAACGCCGAAATAGCTTGTACTATCAGACAACGCTCAACTCTTTTACTCACAACACACCACAATCGTATCAAGAGTAATCGGTTCAGTAAAAAGACATGCGTCAATGTTCAATTTAATTACTATATATACAGAAGGTACAAATTTCAGTACAATGGTTGCACGCAGTTAGCGGCTTCACGATTCCCGAAAAACAACAAAATAAGTATATAATCTAATATAAATATTATCAAGAGTACAGAACTGGAAGAGTATGATACTTTGGCCAGCTCAGCAGCGCAGTAGATGCGTCGCACATTAACGGCCAAAAAATCACTAACGGGACCGTTACGATTAGGGCCCAAACGGGTCCTGTAAGTAGACAATTGGCAAAATGTTCTATTTGGGTACGTTGCAGGGCCTCTTTGGTACACCTTTTGGGACCCGTTTCAGGCCTGCTGGTACCCATTTTGGACCACTCCCCTTTGAGACCTTTTTTGGCTGCTAATGTGCAGCGCATCTAGCGCGCTACCAAGCTAGCCAAAGGGGAGAATTTCATACCCTTACGTACTCTTGATAATACGATAATACATTATCCAGGATTGAAGAAACTGCGATTAAGTCTGCGCTGCCTACCGGCTCCATAGCTGTACTCTGCTTCAACAAAATCCATTGGGATTGCATGACACATTGGTATTAGTGGGTGCTCGAAATCTTCTGGAATAACCAAGGTCTCCGATAAGCATCCACATCTTTTTAAAACTGCTTTTTGACCAAATGTGTTACTAAAAAGTTAAAATTTAATACATTAAAATTAATTAAGAAATACAATACAATATCGAAGCATTAAACACTGAATTATTTACGCAGTCACACTGTTACTTTTATGTACTTGATACATTCTACTTAGCACTGCAAACCAAACTAAAAAAATTTAGCAATCAAAACCAAATAATCAAAACGTATTTTGCAATTAATGTAGTCAGTTACTCACTGACAAAGTTCCGGACTATATTTGTATTGCTGTTTTTTGACGACTTTGTTCTGAAGATTTTTGACGACAAAGCCAGTCTTTTGAGTGTCAACAGTACATGGATTCTCTTCACGATTAATTTTTCGGAACTTTTTCATTTGGACTTCTATGATCGTTTCAAAGCCGGATTGAGCCGTTAAGAAATTGTCTTGAAAAGAAGGCATCGTTCCAGGCTCATGAACCACCTAAACGTGGAGTTTCGTAACAACAATTTTGTGTTATATTCCTCAAACTCTCTACAATAATTATTTCGTTATTTCAGTTAATTGAAAGTACGTTTCAGTCGACCTGGACCCGATTATTGAAGCGTATTGTTCGTCATCAAAAATGTTCATTATCGAAATTGATCGTCATCAAAAATTTTGGATTGATTAAAACATTTTCAACGACGAACGTAAAACTAATTAGAACAAATGTTCGTCATCAAAAATGTTCGTCATCAAGTGCAGCATAGAAAATGTTTGTCATCGAAATTTTTTTCAATGACGAGCTTTGGTCTTTTAGAACATTATTATAATCTTATTGACAAAAGCTCGTCATCGCAAATTTATTTCAACGGCGAACATTATAACAGATGTTTCGAGCTCTGTTAGAATGTTTGCCGTTGAAATACATTTTCGATAACGAGCTTTTGTCATTGAGAACATATTAATGTTCTAAAAAACCAAAGCTTGTCATCGAAACAAGTAGGCCCCAAAAGGGGCAAGGTTCCTTCCCCGGTGTCTACCTTTCAGGTTTAAATGAATTGGTTCTTTATTCCATACCTACCGTAAGCTATACTTCGTATAGGTATGTCTTACTCTACTTTATATCTACTAACTAGCTCCTATTCTTACTTAATCTAAATACGTAGTACGTACAAAAAAGTGCTGCAGGATGTTAAGCATCCCGCTGCACGAGCCATTTGGCTCAAAAGTGACACTTTGATCTGAGCTGAGCAAATCAGCTCTAAGAACAAGAAGCGATAAGCAGTGTTTTCTAATGGCTCTTATATACTGCTGGTGAAACATCCCGGTGCCGAGTTTGAAAAAGTACACTGTTACAGCAGTGTACATCGATTATTGATTTTTCTGCATATACGCAGACAAAAATCAGCAGCCAGCTCCCAAGCTGAAAATACACGTAAAACATACTAGCTATGAAGCCTGCGCAGCAGCGTTAAACGCTATGTGCAGTTAGTTTCAAAACAATAGTTCCTTCTCTAGAAGGAGCAAACAGTTTCAATGACGAACATTTTCGATGATGAACTATCGATGACGGACATTTTCGATGATGAACTTTCGATGACGAGCATTTTTGATGATAAACATTTCGCTTTGTATATCGGGCCCTAAGTACTCAAATAATTCTCATGGGTTTGTCTTAGATTTCGCCTGCTTACTTATATTTAATTTTTTACTTTCTTAATTTTCATTCTTTTAAAACCTGTTTTAGCATTAATTTTTGAAATTTACATTTTTAGCACTTAGACTTAACTGCATCGTCGCGTAACAGGTAGAGTTTAAACTTCATGTCCACTGTAGGTTTTTTGATTTAGTATTTTTCTATAGTAAAAATTGCTTTATTGCTGCATATGTATAACTTAGAGGCATGTTACAATACACCTCAACATACCACATAAACGCCTCTAGCCCAATCCAGGAACTCTCTTTCCGTATAAAAAGCATATCTTCCATCAGTGAAAACAGTCAACAAAAGTTCCATTTGCTTTTCACTGGTTTGATTACCAGAAAATTTGGTACACTGCAGCAACTCAGGCACAATGACATGTGTAAAGTTGTGGTGAGAGCACGGTTCGCCCGAAAACCGACAGTCGACAATTAAATCTTGTTTCTCGTGATACAAATCTACCCAGTGTGCCAGCAGTTCTAAAGATCGCCTTGATACATCGTTGTCGGGTCTAGTGGATTCGTCAAAATCTAGAGGCATATTCAGTGCAGCAATCCAGAAGTTTTTTATTCGATAAAGCAAGTATTTTCCTGTTAAATTTTTCCCATTTGGTAATGGAAATGTCTTTTTCCGCTTCACTCGATTGTAGGGTCCAGTCATGCAAAGTGTCACGTCTGGAAATATAAACGGTTGGCCTTTTAGAATATCTTTTAGAACAATACGGTTGCGGTTAAATCGAAACGTCAGCCATCCAAAATGTAACAAAAATCCTAGAAAAACGAGAACAGCAAACACGATTTTCGTCTTTGTCGACGTAAAAAACAAAAGCATCATTACAGACGTCCACAAGTTTCTTGACCAGGTAGCTAAGGCTTTACAAAATGAGGCTTTATGAGAAAATAGAGCAGATATCACGTGTTCGTTTTTGAAAGCTATTCAAAGCAAAACCAATCTGCATGGAAGTCATCCATTTTTAATTTTCCAATTTAGCTACTTTTGCTGCATCATCTTTACTTGCTTCGCGCAGTTAACACGCACAAACGCAAGAAATTAACTGTTGAGCATATAAATTGAATACAAGAAGGATTCCGTGAAAATTTTCTGACTTAAAAACTAACATATTACAAAATGCAATTCTTGATATACCAACAGTTAAATCGGTTTAGTCGGTTAGTTTAGTTTTTGAAAGGACCTTTTCTTAAACGCTTGTCCTGGAAAAAAGACTTGACTTTCAATTCACAGCATACTTTAGGCAAAAAAATAGTTCTAAATAATGCAAAAGACCGCTTGCAATTTGAATCTGTAATGCTGAGTTATATGGCCTTCTAGAAAAACACCTAAAACCGTAATTACCCCATTAATTCACTGAAACTGATGCATGCAAATCATGCTCAGTTTCAGTTCATCACTGAAGCCTGAAGGAATGACAATCTGTGACTTGTGTGCAACTCGCAGAGTTGCTGCACGTGCGTTGTGTGCGTGTGTCAGTCAACGTGTGTGGCAAGTGGTATGTAGTGTGTGCGTGTGCGTGCCTTTCCATAATAAACGACGATGGCAGATGCAATACTGATTCTTTTGAATCGCTTTCTTGGCAGTCTTTCACGCGATACGCTTAACAAAACATTTAGTTAGGATAATTGAATAATCCAACGGAACTGTGGCTAGCGGTTAAGGTGTGTGACTGCGTAGCGCGCGTTAGTGGGTAAGATTCCCATCAGCTCGGAAATATTTGCAATTTTTTTCTGACTTCGAAAGTACGATAATGTTTTTATTTTGTGTTTCTTTGCAAATATGCATAATAAAAAATCAAATGTTATAGCAGTTTAAATCACCTGTAAATTTTTAAATTGTACGTACTTCCTTAGTAGTACTGCTTACATAAACGACTCAGACTCATTTCGACTAGACTCATTCAGACTCGAATGAAAATGAAATATCTAACGTAACATCTGTATTCGAAATTAAAAGAAATATAGATAGTAGGTACTGATAAAGTATCTTGGTACATACCGCGCCTATTTTGCTGATACGATAAAATAATACTCATTGTCGTCATGTGGAATCATATGCTCATGTCGTCAACAGAAGTGTTTCTGTCTTTCATTTCTTCAATTTTATTTTTTACGCGGCGGCCTCAGCCTATATACTATATTGCAAAAGCAAAATCAACACGTATCTGCTATCACAGTGCAAAGTTGCACTGTACTATTTGCTAGGTCGCCAAAATGCATTATTTGTGTGGGTGTGTGTGCTCATTCTGCGGTGTAACCTAGGATTCATAGTTCAGCGGCTTGTCTGTGTATGCGATTATAATGAACTGTGTGTGCTGCTGGACAGAATATACAATTACGCAGCCTGACTGTAACACGGTTGTAAGGAAACCTGTTGCAATGCAACGAAGTTTCACAGATCGTTTATTAGTGTTGTGGAATAAAGAAAATACCGTCTTCAAGTGACGTTGACAACTTTACCGTTCTGCGGTTGTGGATGTTATCGCGCTGACTAGAGAAGTACGTTTGATTGATTTATGTTATACATGTGGACACAAACAATATGATCTATGTAACTTTCAGTAATTGCAAAGATATATCAGAATACAAATGGTTTGCCAAAATATTACCTTTGGCTTACAGGACACTGCGGTAGTGACCTTGGCAGGCAATTTTTGGCCTGTACAATGTACATGTACTCAATTTTAAAACCCAAATTGGTCGATGAAAATTTCTGTAATAATTCCTTGCGGTGCACAAGTGAATGTCTCAGAAATCGTAGGCGAATTGTTTTTGACCACGACTGTAGATACTAGCTACCGTAAGGTTTGAAGCGAAAGTGACGCCACATTTTTTTCTGATTGTTTCTGACCGTTAGTACTGAGTTGCTGCCTAGAGAATGAGATAAAGACTGAGGTGGTCCTGTTTAGTTGTGAAGGTTGGCTTTAAAATATTTTGACGCCGCGTTATATATTCCAAGTCTATCCTCGGCTGCGCAAGCATGTCGCAGCATCAGTCAAAATCAATTGAACCCTACTCGCAAAACGTGCTTGTTTCTTTCAGCATTTCTTTCTTTTATGTGACATACTGTTTGCAACTGAAGTAATCGGTTAGCTTTTGTGGCCAGACAATAATCGATTCACAACAGTGTAAGAAATTGTCACCGGCCAGAAAACAGCTTTACGTTGAAGACCAACAACGTCATACTGTAGCGTTGCTATTGTGTGCATTGCTGCTCATTTTGTTTACATTACTTGAGTCGCGCACAAACTAGGGTGCCATTATCATCGTCAATAAATAATTAAACGTAGCCAAAGTAGTTTCATTGTCACAAGTTCTAAACATTTTCTGCTGCTATGACACTCAACTGATGTTTTACTGCCAAACCAACCATTCAATTTACAACTGTTATGATATGGTAACCAAGACCAGTTATATTATAAAAGATGTTTAGGTAAATTAGCACCTACTGCGGTTTTTTGGCCATTAGGGGAACTGGTGTTCAATAATGTCTTTGTTATTTTGAGTATTTGAACGTTGTTTAAAGTCAATACCTGACAATAAACGTTCGCATGAATCAATGACTTTTAAAACACCGGTTGAAGATATAGCATCAGCAGCTCAAGAAGAAACAAATGAGAAAGCGCACAATGGATGTTCAAAGTTCAAAGTCATTTGGATTTTATTTGCAATATGCTGCGTTGTGGGCTTCATAATTCATTTAACTTTTCTCGCCATTCGATATGCTTCCAAGCCTATTGCGGTGGAAGATCACACTCAAGGGGCAAAGTTCAAATTCCCTGACGTTACGCTTTGTAACAGCGCTCCTTTCAGCGCCTTAAAAATCAACCGGACTTTTTCCTTTTTCGAACAGTCGCTAACAGGGCGTGAAATTATAAAACGAGTAAAAAATTTTTGGTTAGTCGCACAGAATAGAGACAAAACCGCTCTGAACACCGATACCATTGAGTTTTCACCAGAATCTAGAGCAACGATGCAACTGATAGCGTTTCGACATATCATGTACCACCAATCTCAAGAACTAATTCTCAATTGTGAATACGCGGGGGAAGCGTGTTCTTTCATGAATTTCACCAGCATCAAAGTGCCTCACTACATGAATTGTGTCACATTTCACGGAGGGAAGTCACGGGGCAACGGCTATGGGTATTCCGGGTTATCGCTGATTTTGTCCGTATTAGATCGATATTATATGCTGACACCCACTGAAATCTTAGACTGGGCACAAGGAATAGTTGTGGTAATTTCTACCAACTACCAAGTTTGGAGTTTTTTATAAGAGTGACAGCTTGGTTGAAATATGAAAACCGGCAGCACAGCAAGACTCTAGGGGTGGATTTCACAAAGGTGGTTTTACTAAACCATGGTTTTACGTACGTTTTCATAGGATTTACACATAATTTCATCACGAAATATAGCCTGATTCGTTACGAATTTCGTAGATTTTCTTAAACCATGGTTTTGGCTCAGCTGAAATTTCAGCAATACAGAGACCTGCTGTGCTGCAGATTTCAAATTTCAACTGCGCTACAACCATGGTTTAAAAAAATTTGCGAATTTTGTAGCGAATTAGGCGATATTTCGTAATGACATTTTGTGCAAATCATATAAAAACGTACGTAAAACCATGGTTTAGTAAAAGCACCTTTGTGAAATCCACCCTATATATTTTTAACTGAGCTAAAACTATTGCTTCAAAAAAATGCATCTAACGAATCAGGCAATATTTCGTAATGAAATCAGATATATGCAAATTCGTAATTAAATTATTTGTAAAATTTACTCTTATTATTTGCGTACGAGTTTCAGCTGACATGTTTTAGGCTATTCATCCGCCGGGTTCGATGCCCATTTTTGGAGGTCGCCACGTAACAGCGCAGGTTGGCTTTTTTTCAACGATCACAGTCAGCATGACGGAAGTAAATCGATTGAATCGCAACAAACGTCCGTGTCTGGACAAGACAAGCTTTCATGTCACTAATCAACTCGACTACAAGAAGCAATCCGTTCAGAACAAAAGCTTCACTTACCAGGTCACATCCTGCGAGTAAGAAAGAACCCAGTCACACACTGAGAGATCACGCTACGAATAGCAGAAAGATATGTGGTGTGAATGTTTTATACCTGATTTTGGCGATAAAATGGATTTTCGGTTGATAGTATCAAATAAAGTTCATATATTCACCTCTAAGTTAAAAAATGCTATTTAGTTAATATAATTGACATCAAGATATGTACCTTGTAGAAATTTTTGGCTTAATTACGCTATTTGGTGTTGTTTTGACCTTTTGAAGTATCAGCTGATTTTATCTTTTTAAAAAAAATCAAAATTTTCAAAACATGTAGGACTCTCAGTTTATGACTTGTTGAAGCAATAAAATACATATTACAGGACATATTACCAGAATATCTTATTTTTTCTCTAATAATAACTCTAATGATATTAGATTTTACTAATTACGGATTTTTGTTTTAGAGAAGAGCATTTGCAAACGCTACTGGCTAAAAAGTGCAAATGTCAATCAGAATCAATGTTCGTGCCAACCAAGCACTCTTATCTGCCGATGTGTCATTCTGTGCCGGACCTGTTTTTGGCTAGCGACTACTTTCTCAGCGACACTGGGCAGGTGGTTCTGCAAAACCAGGTCAGTGGTCGACGCACCTCGTTTTGGTCTGCCACAGCTGAGCTTAACGGAACCTTGGACAATGCTGAGTGCCATCGTCGCGTCATCGCCATGAAAGAACGACACAAGGCGGCCAATGATTGCATTGAAAGCTGCAATCAAATCCGAATACCACGCTGCAGTGGAGACCAGAAAATGGCCACAAGATGCGGCGTTTGCCACGGAGGCTTTGAAACGATACATTAATAAAACACTTCGGCTGTCTAAAGAATTTTTCCTGGAGAATCCTGCACTAAAGGATCCTAATCTGATCGATCAGCTGAACGAAAATACGTTTTTGGAAAACAGTTTCGTGCGCATCGATGTTGCAGACGCAGTTTTCGGCAAACTTTGCTGAAAGAGTCTTTGGCTTATCCCACTGAGACATTTCTCTTCGGGTAGGTAATTCATTTTTGAGTGAGCCCT
>JASANF010012206.1:0-28329 GCA_030248245.1 Trissonchulus sp. WLG1_4 | reverse complement strand
GGGGTAGTGTCGCGAAAGCAGTTTTGCTCATAGGTTGCAAAAAGAGATCTTTTTGCTTTGAACTTGTACGTTCACTGAGAAACTAGTCCAATGCTATTCTGTGTTAAATAAGTACTGTCAGACAGTAGACTACCAATATCTACCAATATCTTTAACCAATCGCCGATTGTAAGCCAGACACTACACAATAAGGACATGCTAATTCAACTAATTCAGCCAGATATCAGATTGGCCAGTTTGTGAAGCACACATAACGTGTCGACGCACAGTTTTTTGCCACAAATAAGAAAAAAGATAAATGAAGGTTCGTTTTTCTTTTGATTTTAAAATAAGCGTCGAAATTTTTCACAATTTATCATTATTGCTGTGAGTACTTCACTGTTTACGCACAGTTTCACAGTTCAAACAGGTATTACTCCACAACCACTCAAGCAATTTGCACTAAATTTTGTGTGCATAAACTACAACATATTTCCTTTTAGTCTGTGTAAACAAACTAAACAAATAAGTTGATAATTGTGACGAAAAAATCGAATGTGAATAGGTTTTTAAAACGTCATTTTTCCGACTTTGCGACCTCACTGCAAACAGTATACTGCATCAATTTTGATGAAATTTGGCGAAAATACTGGCCTTAACATATATTTCAAAATAGATAAAGAACAACGTCTTATCTTTTTCTAAAAACGTTTTACAGTTACGCAAAGTCGACTGCTTTCGCGACACTACCCCCTTAAGCGGTGTGAGTTGAGTTTCTTTTTTTTCTGTGTCACGAATATCGCTAGTCGCGACGTCGTTCCGCTTTGCCTAAAACTAGCAAGCCAAAGCGAAAAACCAGCAAAAAACCATGCAAAGGTGAAAAAGTGCAATAATAGGTACATGCAACATTATACCCTACACCACATACTAGAGGGAGGGGAGTGATAATTAAGGGCAAATGGCCATGCTACTGTGCGAAATTTAAATTATATATATACTGCATATTGTACAAAAAAGCAAAAGACACTCACCCACCACGGAAACTAAAATAAAAGCGAAATAACAAGCTCCTAAAACACGTGTTATTGTGCCCCTATGCTGGCCTTCTGCTTACTCTTGGGCCGTATGCAAGACAGGGTTCAGTGCAAGCATGCAATTTCAGGCGAGGGTGAGTTTTGGTTAAGGTGGTAGTTTCGTATGTGCAGTTTTTGTCGCGATTCGCTCTAATCAACAGCTAACTTTATGAAATTTTGCACACATATGAGATACTTTTAGGCAAACATATGGGCAAATTATAGGTTCTTTATAATCAGTTACACTATAGTTATAGCAAAAAAAGTAGTGTTTTTGGCATTTTTTGGCTATTTTTACAATATTTCGTAATTTTTAAATAACTTTTTCTCAAAAACAGTATTGATTTTCACTAAATTAAAAAAAAGGAATCTAGATATTTTACTTAAGATCAGTTTGGAACGTTAAAACGAAAATTTAATTGCAACTGTTTTCAGGAAATTGACACTTTCTGAATTTAACTCCGATTTTCACTTTAAAATGATGTGATGTAAAATTTAAGCTATGCATATCTTCAAAACTAGGCACCAAACTAGATAAAGTTGTACTATAGTGTTGTGTCAAAACTCATGTTACCAACTGCTTTATAACCAGGGTTATAAGCTCTGAAGTGTATCACCCCCATTTTTGAGAAAAAACGCTCGAAAATACGTGACAAGACGTCACGTTTTATATTCGTTTTTCCTAGCTTCCGTGTTGTCGTTTGAATGTATTAGCGGTCATATTGGAAGACAATAGGTTATTTTAGACTATGGTGGTGGAATTTATTGCCATGGTTGCCATGGCAACGCATGCGAGTTCATTTACTAAAAGATGCGTCATGTACTCGAAAGTGTCAATTTGCTGATTATGTGTGCAGTCTATATTCATAATATTTAACCAAAATGAAGAAAACTAAAATATCTAGATTCCTTTTTTTGCAATTAATGATAGGCATTGTACTTTTTGTTTTCTGAAGCCATAAAGTTTTACGAAATTCAAAAAAGTTCTGTTTTGAATATTAGATTTAAAGTACTGAAGCAATTGGAAAACTTATCCAAATGAAACTATGCATGTATTGAGACACCTACCAGCGAATTTAGACTAAATCGGAATTAAACTTCATCAAGTCATATTCTTTACATAATCAAACATAGCGCAAAAACATGAAAAAACGCAAAATTTGAGATTTTTCACAGCGTCTTTTGGATAAACTGTCAAAATTGTCAACAAAACAAATAAATGAGCTTACGGTACCATTTTTGGTCATTAAAATGCAAAAAACCGCTAATAAATAGCTTCTAAGACAACCGAGTAACAGCTCATCAAAAAAAGCTGCACATACGAAACTACCACCTTAAGTGCAAGCACCATATCACCAAGCAGTATATCATACATGAGTACAAAATAGAAATAAAAAACTAAAAATAAAAAAAAAATAAAAAATAAAAGCCCTGTAGCTACGGCACAAGAGCGTAACAGGGGGACCAATGAGCATAATTTTTATGGGACTTATATATGTAATGCTCACGTCTGGTAGGCACCAGCTGCCCCCCAGTTGAGTCTCTTACATAGCACGACTATTCAACTGCTATTACTTCTATCTTGATTGCTGAGAGTAAAAAATTAAGATTTCACTTATTATTACAATACTGGAGAGTGTAGTCGATAAGTATGTACATATGTTTATAAATCCAAGTTGCGAAGCTGGTACGGCTTAGTATAGTTAATAGTACCACAAGTACTCATAATGTTTCAGAGAGGCAACCCATGCCACTCCGAGGTAATCGAGCCGGTGGCCAAGTGGCTAGGCGTTACAGTGCTGCCACAAAACTGTCCCTGTGACGCAGGCTCCGTCTGTGGTGACGGATCTAAACCCAACCAATGACTGGACTTGATGCATTTTTGAACTTTCGTGCAGCAAAGGGTTAAGCGAGCAGATCTCCTACATTTAATCTGATTAAGGAAAACAAAAATAGATTGTTATGGAATATTTTTAACATCACATGCTGCGAAGTAAAATTACACGTAAAAAATACACTTGTAAAGCTTTTTCCATCTAACTGAAAATTTACGCATTCAATTTTTATGAGATTTTGTATACTAACAGATATACATATATTAAAAATTTTAAAAAAAACTTGCAGTATATACAAAAAACGAACGGTACAATAGGTACCACATGGAACATACCTACACCTATTGAAAAACAAAGGAAATTCTGCAAATTTTGCAATAGGTTCAATAAGCATACACTCGCCTATTGAGCCTATTGCAAAACACCTATTGAACTAACGTTAGCGTCCACATATAGAACCTATTGCTTATTGCTTATTAACCTATTGCTTTATGCAACGCAAACTAAACAATAGCTATTTAATTATTGGACCTAGTGGTGGCAACCTAGTTTTTTTCAAAACTAGGTAAAGTAAAGTAAAATTTCTCAAAACTAGGTAAACTAGGTAAAAGTACCTAGTTTTTACCGAGTTTTGTGAAAAAACTAGGTAGTACTTTGCCAAAACTAGGTAGTACCTAGTTTTTTTTTTAATTGACGTTATCATCTATTAACCGTTACTATACAAGTTATCAAATATATTCTGTTCCATTACCTAGTAATTGAAGCTTAAGAGTATGACTATAACCACTTTTCGACTTATTCTTCTCTTGGTGTGCTTCAAATTGTCTAGAAAAATTGTCTAAAGGCAAGCAGAAGTTTGGCCTAAAAAGTTAGATAGGTAGCCCTATAGTAAGTTAAGTATCAGTTCCTAGTATTGTCTAGTATAAGACAAGTATATAATATTGTTTTGTATGTCCGGACCTGAGAATTTTTTCCAAAAGATAAGTCTCCGTTACTCCCGCTAGTCCAGAAAAGAAAATTTACTGAACCTATTGTCATAATTTTGTTACCAATGAAATTTATTTTTCGCCTTCATCTAAGGATAACAAACAATACAAATTTTTGAAATAATTTTTAACGATTCTAAAGATAAAAACTCGTTCCAGAAGACTCCCCCGCATCTTAGGACAAGAGCATCATCATTAAAAACATTTGAATTTATTTTTTCAAAAACCAAGTGACACCAAAAACCAGGTGACCAAGAGTACATAATACAAAGAATACCTAACACTCTTCCTATTTAAGCCTTGGGGCTGCGTCTAATGCGGAGCGCAAATAGGCCCTTTGGGTGAACTTCAACACGGTAGCATGTAAAAATCATGGTTTTACGTATATTTGCGTATGATTTGCACATAATTTCATTACAAAATGTTGTCTGATTCGTTACAAATTTTAGTAAAATTTTTTAAAATCATGGTTTTTGCTCAGTTAAAAGCTCAGCAGAACAAAAACCTGCTGTGCTGCAGGTTTGAAATTTCAACTGAGCAAAAACCATGCTTTTAGAAATTTACTAAATTCGTAACGAATCAGGCGTTACAGCATTTCGTAAAGAAATTATGTACAAATCAAATGAAAAAGCACGTAAATCCATGGTTTTGAAAAAACCCTGTGGTGAAATCCAGCCAAGGTGTATATTCTTTACCATGAGTTCAGTCCGTTCAAAATTCTAAGCGGGCGCATTCAGTAATTAGATGGTTCACACTGCGCGCTGCATTTTGCCCATTCAGACAATACAGCCTGCAGTGTGAACAATCTAAATATAGGACGTCATATTATATTCTCATTTGCCCGCTGATGCGCCCTCTCATGCGCCATGGAACAAAGTGCCCCATCGTATGAATAGGTCTTGAGTTCTGACGAGCTCTAGTCATATCTATTATCTACGAATATTATTATTATTGATTATATGAACCCTTTTGATTCCAGAAGAATTTATTAATTTGGCACATATGTAGGTCTGTTTTGGATTAAATATGATTATGTTATTATATTAGTTATTATTATCTCAAACTTAGTAGATTTGCTATTTTCAGAGTCAAAAATACATCAAACAAAAGCACTATACTATTTTCACAAACAATTCGTGGTCTAAATGGGCGATCATTCGTGAACCCATGGAACGTCTGGTTTCGGCGTGGGTTAACAAATGCTCAGCAGACAGCGGACAAAACCTGACAAAAAACGGCTGTTCTGGATGTCAGGACGACTTTGAGTGAGTGAAAGGTTTACGATACACGAAGTCACTAAGATCCGTGTAATCCGGTGAATTACTGGGCCGATGAAAAATTTGGGTTGGAGCTGGTAGAAGTGGTGAAATCGCATTGGCTGATTTCTTTCATGCATACGAAACGAACTGCACTTAATCTTAGCCAAGTTCTGTTTTAGTTTATTTACAAAAAATTACCTCATTTGGTCTGATTGTTTGTGTAGAATTAGTCAGGGGCAAAACGGCAGTAAACAGAGCATAACCGCCAAACCTAATTTGTTTTGATCAAGTAGAGTTATGCCGGTGTTAAAAAGTCCTTCTAACACAGTCAATTTAAATAGTAACCCAAATTTTTTGTAATCATAAATGTTTCTTTTCAGATGTTTCGTTGAACGAAATGCAGTGAATTTGAAAGCAGCATCCGATGGTTTTGCCTTCCGAGATTTCCTGCATTGGGATCATTTCTATCCACAATATTGGTTTTGTAATTTTTCCAATCATTATAATCAGTATCGTTTCTTTCACTACGACTCTGAAAACTACGACTTCGACGAGCAGCTACGGGAAGCTTTAGTGAATCAGTCATGGCCGATGGAAATTATCTACGCCGGTTGGGGTCCAAACGGCACGGATCAATTTCTACAACACGAGATCAATACCAGCAATAACAATACCAAATCTGAACTTCTGGACAAAATCCAGTCTAATCTAAGTCTCACAGATTGGTTAATCAAATCATATTTAGTGGATTATATTATGTTCAAGTATCCGCTACCGGCTTGGATACCAAACCTTTGCAATCAACGATATAACCAAACTGAAATGGCTAGTGGATGTTTAACCTGCCGACTTTATAGCTCAGCTAACTCAAATTGTTTTCCAGAATATTTGAAGTCAAAGTGGAAATCAGTAGATTACATTCATTATTCTTAATTTAATGTCCACGTTCGATTTTGCAAAAACTGTTTGAAGAAGAACATCGTATTGAAATTTCTATGCACTTTGTGCGATTAGTGCAGACTGGAGCGAAGTTAAACACTTGTCATACTAAAGTCTGGCAAAAAATAAATGCGCCACTTACTTATTGTAATGGCATGACTTTTGCGACTGCTTGCTGGATTTTCGATAGTCAAAAACTATTCTTTTCGTACCGAAATCACATGTGGTTTGTCTTAAGCCTTTTCTCAAATGGTGCACCTATTTTTGTCAGGCTTTAGATATAAGAGCTAGCCTAATATGGCCACATTTGTTACGATTTGAGGAAGGTCGATGTTTTTCAGCAATTTAGAACTTTGAACACAATTAATTGGACTGTGATTTTTTTCGAAATAAAATTACTGCAGAACCAGAGATCACAGCTATTTGCTGATATGTAAAAGCGTTTTATAGTCTAGCTAATTTGCTGACATGTTTGTCAATGTTATTTTATAATGAATCACAACTCAACAACATCCCTGTAACAGCAATTAAATATAATTTAATGGCACTTAACCCTTTAATGCACAGAGGTTATTACCTTGCACAGCACTAAACTGACACCCACTAGTTTTCTGGCTATTGTACTTGGCGTTTTCCTTTACTAGAGAGATGGCATAACACCATTTGATTAAAAATCCAATGGTAAACAAAACATTGTGGACGATTATGGGGCTATGGCGCATCATTTTTGAGCTATAGGTAAGCGCCCAAAGTTGAAAATTTTTGTAAATCGCGCTCCATCAATCAGATTCGCTCAATCAGAGGCAAAATCATCGCAAAAGTAGCAGGCTTAAATTTTCAAATAAACCAAAAAGGGATCAGATAAAATATTGCTGTGCAGGGATAAATTATATATCAACAGAACAATAACCAGAAAAAGCATACGACACATTAGCATGATCACGACCACCGGTAAGTCGGCTGACCGGTTGATTGATGATCAAAAGCGTTAACTGAAATCAGTTTTAATCGTTAAAGACATCTTTAATTTTGCTAAGCGGAACATGCCTATTTAGGAAATGTCTCACTTTTTTGGTCTGGCATCAACACTAGACAGTTTTATGCACTGTCACAACTTGTCGCAATTCTCTTGTTTTCTAAAGACACAAAAACGTATATCCATGTGTTCTTGCCTTGAAGCTGACAGAAACATAAACACAAAGGTGTTAAGCTCAGCATTTTGTCAGAACCCAAGATCCGTTGTGCTATAGCTGTGTAGGTTAGAGTTCATTACATTAGCACAAAAATAGTAACTAATGATTTATTTATTACATGTAATTCACGACACGTATATACTTTTAAACTGTCCTACTCTAGTCTAAATTCTATTTTAGTAATAGTAGCAATGAAGTAGGTATGTTCTACATTACTTCTTCTAGACCGCAGTCAGTACTGTTATAAAATAATTGTTGATAGTGTTCGTCGCAAGTGTTGCTCAGGTTGTCAAATAAGACGCATTATCGTGACTTGAAAATAAGTTTGTGAATTTGAACACTTTTCAACCCAAAGCCTTGTTCCCTCGGGGCTAAAGGGTCTTTGGGTGCTGAATCCGGATCCAGAGTGAAGTGGAAGGTTTTGACCAAGTTTGCCGTCAACATCATCAGGTTTTGTTTTGCCAGGGATTCTCCAGGGCATCTTCGTTTTCCATAAGAAAAGGCGTGAACATTCTCAGCCAGTGCATAATTCAAGCCTCCGTCTGGTAGGATAAAACGATAAGGATCGAACTTTTCGGGCTCTTTGAAGACCTCTGGATCACGATTGATCAGCCATAAGTTGGGTAAAACGTCGGTTCCTTCGCGAATAATGTAGCCTTTGATTTCGGTTTCGACCTCAGTTTCGTGGGGCAATCCTAAACCGACGTTTGAAACTTGACGTAGCGTTTCCAACACAATAGCTTGCGTGAGAATAAGCCTGCTGCTGTCTTCCTGCAGAGATGGAGGTCTGTCAGCTGGAACTACAGTGTCGATTTCCTTCTGTAGTTCTTTTTGTAGATCTTGCTTCACAGCTAGAATCAGCAGAATCCACTCAAGATTTTCAGAAGTTGTAAAAAAACCTGCGTCAAATAGGTCGATACAAATTCGTCGTACGTCATCTCCGCTATAAGTCAGACCCGTTTCACCGTCTTTTTTGGAATCAGCAGCCACTTTGCACAAACAGTCGGCTATAGTTTCAACCTGTTCGTTCGGTTCATATCGAGACATGTAGTCCATCACATAGTCGACAAAGGTTTTCACGTTTGCAATCGATTTATCTCGTTGCGCTTTGGATACAAAATGAAGAGCGGGAAAATAGTCCGACAGCATCATGACTAAACCAAGATTTTCAAATAACTTGCTCATCAAGCTGAACAATTTCTTCAGCGCTTCGTCGTCAGGGCTGCTTTGTCGACCAAACAAAATCGACGCCATAATAGCGCCGGTGCAGTTCATCACAGTTTCTTTGATTGCCAGCGGTTTTCCTTCGTTTTCTTTCCACACCGAAATTAGCCAGTCAACGCCTTGCTGAACACTTTTCTCCAAGCGCGCATTTCTTGACGTCGAAAACAGTCCCAAGGCGCGGACGGCTATTTTTCGGTTGGTTCTCCATTCCTCTCCGTTTGCCATTGTCAAAGATCGTTCGCCGCCTTCGACCATAACTTGATGGAGCATATTCTTGGGTCGTCTAGCCATTTGATTTAGCTTGAAGGCTTCTTTCATCGCTTGAGCGCTGTTTAGCACCACAGTTCTTCTTTGCCCGATGTAGACTTGAAATATTTCTCCATAGGTTTTGGCCAGTTTTTCCAAGATATCGAACTGCTTATCGAATTGCAGTAGCTGAGGATAGCCGATGATTGGGAAACACGTAGGACCTGGTGGTTCAGCTTGGCGTCGAAAATAGTGCCAAATATACCATATGAAAATACCCAATGGAAGTATGAATCCACAATATGACAATATCAGAGACATCTGTAACGTTTAGTTCTCTGTGTAGTCTGAAATTAACAAGAATAAACTCGTTATTGAATGTAAACTCTGAATAGAACTTCGGCCCTACAGATTCTCAACTTTTCCTTTTATCTTGAGACATATATTAGCACTAAAAAATTATCGGTGAGGGTTAATTCTGAAAATTAAAAAAAGTGATTAGGGAAAAACTAAATTGAAATTTCTGCAATTAAGTCTTCACATAAAGTCTAAATTGATCAAAAGCACAGGTGAAACGTGAAAGCACGTCCAGAAAACGTTTGCGAAAGCTACCTAATCTTAATTGAAGTCAAAATTGTAAAATGTTCTTAACGTAAAAGAATTTTTTGACTGTGGGGCGTCGTTTGGACAATCTAGTTTTAAAGTAAACAGCACAGGACAACATGAGTTTAGAGTTTTTCGGGGAGGCCTATGATATTAAATGATGTGTAGGTAACACCAAGAGTACACAATAGGTGTTACAACTTCCCAGTTGAGTACAGGGCTTTGAAATGAGGGCTCTCACTCCCGCTCAAAATCGAACATAAGGGAATACCTATTTTGCGCTCCCCATCGGACGCAAGTCCCAGGTCATAACAGAGAAAGTGTCATACTCTTCCTAGTATGTACTTTTGGAAATACCTACTATACAGTATGTAGCGTGTGGAGCCAAGTTTAATACTTAGTCCTACACTTAATGCTCAGCTGATGCTGTTACTATAAAAGACATAGCCATGAAACTGATATAAATTATTACTATGTCAATAAAGCTGAAAGTGGTCTTGTGTATTTGTTAGTAACTGGCAGATACCATCAAAAACGAACTGCACATATAAATCGATCCTGTTTTTTCAGTTTTTTATAGTGTTCTAGAAAAGAAACACCTTATATAATTTAACATACATTTTGGTATGTCTATAAACTGAGGTAAAAGAAGCGGATTACAAAAGGCCAAAAACAGCTAGAAGCCACAAAAGACTATCTACTTTTAAACGTTTACAGTTTGCAATTATGATAAAACTGGCTTTTGATAAGAGCTGTCATATCAATGGTAACATGTGCACGCTAAACTAGGATGGCATTGGTGGGGCGATAATTTTTGAAACCTGATTTACAAGTTTCGCTGGTTTGCAAATTGCAATGGCCATAATTTTTAAAAAATCAACTCCTGCTTATCTTTGTCCAAATTGCATTAAACACCACAGAGCTTACTGAACCACAAAAGTCACTCATGAGAAATTCACGAGAGCAATCGACGCGGCTGGGGGCGGGTGGTTGCTGGATTAGTTTTTTCCGGCGAAAGGCAGAAAACCTTTGCTGTTTCGAGTTTTCACTTTCTTGAGGCTTTTGGGGCACTTTTTTAGCCGTTAAGGGGGTTAAAAGGTTGAGGGGGCTGCTGTTTGAGGAGCGTGGTATCTCTCTGATAGCGAGGGAGGTAAAAACACTCCTCCATATGCATTTCTGCGCATGAGCCTTTAAACATCATCAATCGCACCGCAGATTGCTAATGAAATTCGGGACTTTTGTGAAATGTGCAGCTGCAGCTGCATCTCAACGGTGAAGCAGTGTTGTGAACTAATCATGCCGTGTGGTGCAGCTTCGCTAGGTTACCGCAGCAGCATTTATTGATTAGCTGAAACTAAACATTATTTGCATGCATTTTCAGTTCTAGTGCATTAACAGGCTTGTTCTTGGGGCATATTCTTTTACAGGATTAAAGGGTAAATTATAATCGGACTAAACGGTATAAAAATTATTCTGAAACATGCCATTCCAAAACCTACAGATTAAACGGACTTCACTTTTACCGCGCTGCTTTTTAATCGGACTAAACGGACTTGACTATGCACGCTAATAATTAAGCGTGCATGTTAAAACCGCTTAGTTCAGAGGCAGTTTTGGAATGGGGTCGGACGAAAAATAAACCGCTGAGTTATTTTAACTTGTTTAATATGTTTAACTCGATTTGCCATTAAAATTTGCCAAATAAATCCAGTCCGTTTAATCCGGAAAAAAGAATTGGCCTTTGGTTTTCAGCATATTTTATGGTGCAGCTTAAAATATTTCCAAACTGTCAATGCGCTTTTTAAGGTATGCGAGACGTAACGTGACAAATTATATTTGTCGCCAAACCCATACACCCAAAGAACATCACATCATGACACACTGCACAGCGCACAGTAAACTTGGTACGACGGAGTCATTTGAAAAGATTTTTGAAAATTATGTAGTTTTTTTTACCATCCTCTCGACTACAGGGTTGCTCGTGGACAACACAAGTCGATCTCACCCTGAGAAGGATGAGCGGACTACTGTGGCTTAACAGCAGGCGTATTAGATACGGCAAATATTCGCAGTAAAGCGCGTGAAGCGCCTAGCTGTGGAGGGCCACTAAGTAATCCGAGGTTCACGCTAGGGGAGCGGAAGGCCCGGTTTTGCTGGCTATCCCGTGTCGCCCACCCCAGCCATCTGGACCCTAGCATCCGTTTACAAACGGGCGTGATGTATAGTGTGAAGCTTCCCGTGTTTCTATTTAGGTTTTGTGTCACGAGAGTGTAGCCAGGGTATTTAAGCCGGGTTGGCGTAGAGGTTTTGTATTAAGATAAAGTAATAATTCTGCAAGGTAGTTTGTAAAGGACTGGCTACGCCCTGTGAGTGTTTGCGTGCGTGTGTTAGGGGCCCATCCAGTGGCTGGGGCACCTCCCCGCAAGCCGGTTGGCCTTGGCGTAAGCGAACATTTATCTCAGAGGGGAAATTCCCTGGTGTTATTTAGTTTTGTCATGACTTACTGCTTGCTTCTTCTGTCCTTTGCAGCTTTGCAGATTGAGGAGGTATGGTATGACTATGATATTTAACTTACTTTTACGGAAACTTACGATAATTGTTTTATCGTGCAAGGCCTGTAACTGACAAAATAAACGCAGACAAATCAGGATTATGGAGGAAATATGCCACAATCAATAAACAAGACATGCGTCAGCGTACAAAGCAAAAATTAACACTTTAGTGAATGCCAGATGTCACTGCTGTAGACATTTGTTGTGGTATGAAATAAATATATTATATGTACTAGTGAATTTCAAGCATCTACACAGCGAAGAGACAAGGTTAGTCTAGGATAAATAAAACCTTATGGGTCATGCTTACACTATTTAACACAAAAGGCGACGTACCTAGTTTCTTCAACCTATTAGACATTCATGCCGTTTTACTTTCGTAGTTCGCTGAGATTGTGGGTAGCAAACGATACCCGGACATGCACTAAAAGTATAAACACACAAGCAACAGCAACACGGAAACCTGCAAATTGGTCAGCAATAAAAATAACTTAAGCGTCTCAAGGGGAGGGGGCGTGATTAAATAATGGCAAGCGCCAACCTAATGTGTGAAAATTAATATCAAGCAAAATAAACTAAACCAAACTACACTAAATAAACTCACCAGCATCGTCTAAAAAAACTAAGCAAGCATAAGATTAACCAGAAATAAATACATATTGTGTATGTTAGTGCAAGCTGTATGGGCCATCAGTTACACTCACACGGACTATAAATAACAGCGTCATGCAGAGCAAGCAAGCAGCAAGCTGAAATAAAAACATGAACAAAAACCCTTGTTATTAAATGCAGCATGCAAGGTAATTTATTAATTTATAAGAAAATCAAAAATGAAATAGCTGTTACTGAATCCATGTGGGTGTTTACGGGGGAACCCCGGTGAGCAAATTTTTATGGGACCTAACTACGCTCACCTGCTTGAAGGAGCGCACTGTCCCCCAAATTATGTAGTTAATCTTCAGCAATGAATTCCACCAAATTTTAGCGACAACACTTTATTACCGCACGTGTATAACCTGGTGTAAACATGGATTTTTATTGATGATGTTAGATAAACGAGACCTAATTAGACTCACTTCCTTTTTCGGAAAACAGTCTCTCACGGTGGTATAGATATCTATACAGGCGCCATACCAGGCCCATCCGTGAAAATTGTGCAGCAAGCTGAACTTCAATTTTACATCCAATACTGACTTTAAACTCAACAAGCTCGTCTGCTGAGTGAGAAGTGTCCCTCCTGATTGAGTACTGATCATGACCTTGGAGTGTGTATATTCCGCAAGGAATATAAGACGCCGCCATAGCCGCGCAGTAGAGCAAGGTTTTGGCAAAGTGCGAAGCATTAAAAAAATGTAATCCACAGAAGTCTCAAAGGTGTGTAAATCTACTAATAAATTGAGGTAACTAAATTTTCAATGACTATATATAGCTAACTGAAGTCTCAAACCTCAAAGGTTTGTAAACCTACTAATAAATTGAGGTAACTAAATTTTCAATGACTATATATTCATAACTAACTGTAGTTCATTAAAGATACAATGTTTGCTGCCGACTGGTTCCAGTCTGGAAAGTATCGACATCAGTCAGGTCTAGCTGCTGAGTGCATGTCGATCTTGTCTCCAGCAAAGGTGAAGTGTATCTTAGGGTCCATTCTTTTACCGGATGGACTGGACTTTTTTTAGTTCGATGTTTAGGAATGACTAATGGAACTAAACGGACTAAACGAGTTACAATAAGTCAGTGGCCTAATCTTAGGGTTTTATCCAAAATTGGATTTATCGGATCAGATTTAATTTTATATCGTCCATAACGCAGTGTCAGTTAGACGTAATTTACTGAAAATTGGCACATATCAAGATACGTATATATAAATAATCCGTGTAGGGCGAAATTTCAGCTGGCTGCTTTTATTTTTTGCTGTGTATTAGCAAAACTAATTTAAATCTAATCCGTTAAATCCAATTTTGGATAAGACCCTTAGTCCTAAACTATATAGTACTGTACTAAACGGATTTAACAAGCACGCTTAACATGTGCATACGTAGCTACTTCCGTTTAGTCTGACTAATAAAAAGCAGCACGCTGAAATTTAAGTCCGCTTAAGCCGGAGGTTTTTGAAATTGGAATAACATTTTTTAGCATAGTTTTCAAACCGTTTAGTCCGTTAAAATTAACCCTCAAACCGGTAAAGGAATAGGCGTTATGCCACTTGGGCTTGATGAACAGCACCTGGGGATTCCTAACCAAACTGTCTTGCTAAAAATGTCTGAAGAATGTTTGTACCTCCCATGAAGGCGGACTTGTAAAAAAAAATTAAAAAATGCTACAAAAGCTGTTAGGACCAATTCTCCGATAAGCAGCTCCTCAAAAACAATTTCGCCAGTAAATCATAGACGCAACACAAGAGTAGGTATATATGTGCACACAGTAACACCCAAAATTTTTGTTAATACTGACGAAGCTGATTTCTATAACACATACAACAGCCTTTTGTAATGCTACTTTAATGTCATGCAGGTACTGCACTTCAAGCAAAACAACGTTTAATTTTATGACCATATCACCACAGTTTTTTAAGAAATGTAGGAAAAGTCGATTCTCGAGTGGAATAAGCAAATACTCTGCATGAAAAATAATCGCTATCAATTGTTGTCTCTTCATTAAGCTTGCACAAGTTTGGTATCCACTTAGGCAATGGATACTGGAATAATAAATAATCCACAAAATATGATTTGATCAAATAATCGGTCAGTGTTAGATTATTTTTAATAATATCGATCCATTCGGATTTGAACGTGGCGTTAATATGGTGAGCAGTTTCTCGACCCAAAAATGGTACTGTCTTATTTACGCCCCAGCCCCAGAGTATAGCGTCTTGGGGCCAACCGCGTTCCAACAAAGCAGTTCTCATATCGATCTGAAACGATTTGTTGCTGGAATGGCGAAATATCCTAGTGTAATCCTGATAGTGATGTGTGAAATTGCAAAACCAATATTGCGGAAAAAAGTGGTCGAACATGCGAAAATCTTCGAATTTTCGACCGGCAGCAACTTTAGTCAGGCGTCTGTTTGTTTCGCGAATAAAACAGCTAAAATTATAAGTGCAGGTTTAGCACGATGTCGAGTGCACTCAGTAATTTATACGCACTGCTACGTGAAGCGCCAAGTCAGCCAAGTGAATGAAGTTATGAGTTTATGGACGCGGGCTTCATGTACCAGCAAAAATGGTTCTTGAGTACATATGTACTACTACAACGGACTTGTATTATAACTGTCTTGAAGTAGATGTACAGTCCGATAAGCAATCAATAGCTAAGATGCAACACCTACAGCAGTGCAATAACTAAAGTCTGGCCAAAAATTGCTGGACCCAGAGACAAGAAGAAACACGCGATTTCATTACAAAAAGCCGAATGGTGGGCATCAAGAGTACACAGCAAGTAGTCACTAAAATCACGCCACCGATTTCGTGTCAGGGTCCAGCATTTTTTGGTCAGACTTTAGATTCTAACGGACGCTGTGAATCTAGAAGCGTGCACTTAGTTATTGACGTTAGTTAATGCACTGTTTTTCAAGGGTCTGACGTCATTATCTAGTCTTTTTTAAGCCAGGTCTGATAAAAACGTCATTACACAGTATATATTTTATAAGACAGGACTGATATAAGCGTCATTATCTAGCATAATTTTATCATGTATTCAACTATGTTACATACGTTAAGTTTTATTAATCAATTGATGAGCTTATTTACAAAATAAACTAAACGGGGTAGGTGTACATTTGTTTTATTAATGATACCTAATATAATATTTTTGTGTGTTCTAAAATTAACTCAAAATCTACCGTTTAGTTCAGATTACAAACTCTGCAAGCCAAATTCTTGCCCCAAATTTAAATTCAAAATCAATTCACCAGTATGATTCTTAGAACAGTCCTATTCATTCCGCTATCCGCTGTAAAAAATTACACATGGCCAATATTACTTGTTCAACTTCCTCACTGACATTTGCTTACCTTCTCGCAATGCTATACACATGTGCGTGTGCGTTTCCAATAAATTCACATTTAGCCCTTTAATGCCCAGAGTATCACTGGCTAGACAGCCTCATTCTGACACCTTCTAGTTTTTTGGACATTGCTCGAGCTACGTGCGTCGTAGAGAGATCGCGAAACCACCATTCGATAGAGAAATGAATGGTGAACAAAACATAATCAGTCGATTAAGGGTCTAGGGCGCACCGTTTTTGTGTTATAAGCGCTCAAAGTTGAGAATTTTAAAAAAATTGCGCCATCGCTCAGGCATACTATGTACCTCATCCTAGAGTATGAACACAGCAACTTTGCGCTTGCCGTAGTTGAATGCTAGAAATAAACTACATTATCCGCTGTATCTGATGCACAGAAAGCAGACTGCCGAAGCTGCATTTAGATTTCGTAATGTGGCCTTAAAGAAAATACTACTTTTGCGATGAAAAAAAGTCAAATTTGCACATTGCTTAAATGAGCATAGGCTTCGCTATGTGGCAGTAGGACTAAAAATTGCCGGCCAAATGCGAAGACCTACAATTCCCCATAAAAACAGCTAAAAGATCTTGTCACTAGAATAGACTAGTCAAGTTGCATAGCCCTAGATATGATAGTACATCGTGGGGTATCTCCCATGATCCTTTGGGAATGAAAGGGTTAGGCTTAGGTTTAGCTTTAATTTTAGTTTTTGTTTAGGCTTAGGCTAAGGCTTAGGGTTAGTTTTGTCGGTCTGAAGTTTATATGTTTATGTGAATAGCCTTGCAGGAAGGAAAGCTACGTCTTAAGCCCGGTTCATGCTTGTCCTTAAGGACATAGAGACAAGGACAAGGACAAATTTTGGTCAGCTAGTGTGACGCATTGGCCGAATCGTTTCGTCTACTTTTTTGCTTACGAACTGGACTTGACTCTGTCATTCTTTGTGTGAAAACTTAGCTCATTTGATTAGGTAGTTTTTCTGCAGTTGCTTAAGGACAAAACAATAGGGACAAGCATAAGGACAAGTATGAACCGGGCTTTGCTGTCTGCCTTTGTTGCCAAATAAACTCATATTTGAGTGTTTTGTGCTCAAGTCGGTAAGCTAGGGATAGGCAAGAACGGGAAAAATGTCTCTACCGTTACTGATCTCTCATTCACTTCACAGCTTAAGTCCTGCAAAAGTTTCTCACTCTAAATCATGTTTGCAGCCGGCACAGTCATTGGATTCAGTCATTTTGACTTCCCCATTCGGTCCGCATTTATTCAGCCATCCTGAGATGAACTTCTGAATAGGCTCCCGTATCACAGCCCAGCGCGCCCACGACTCATCGTTCCAAATGGAGTGATTTTGTGATGAGTTGAACTTAGGAATCTAAAAAAATAAAAAACTATATTTGGGAAGTGAGTGCTGGAGTCATTTCCAAAAACAAATGAACTGTAAAATGACTTTTCTTCAGATACACTATTGTCTGCCCCGAACATAGATTACGGCTAAAATGTCTCAATCTTATTTAGGTTATTAACTCGCCAACCTTGTGCTCGTTAAAGTTGAACGCTAGTAATAAAGGACACCAACTATTGTATCTGATGCATAGAATGCCCACTGTAGGCGTCGCAGCCAAAAATCTTACAATGCCATAAAGAAAAAGTACTTTTGCAATAAAAAAATTAAATTTTCACATTGCTTAATGAAGCATAGGTTTCGTTGCGGGGCAGTTGTACCACGACTCGGATCAAACAAGTACTAAGCCTGCGCCTGTGCTACGCTAGCTAAACATGGCAATAATTTTTGGACAATTTTATGACAGTAGTTTTATCATGAATGCCAGCAGTGTAAATTATAAATTACCCAAATACTTACTTTTTTAAATGCTGTGTGAATGTAAAAGTATTCATGACGTTTCGACCCTGCAGTTCCGTTATAACCACGTTGTTTGCGTAGAAATAATGCTTTTATCTAAAAATGTATAATGATAATGATGATTAGGCTCTTAAGCTTGAAACTAAATAAAATAAATTAAAAATTAAACAAACAAAATAAAACTAAATAAAACTAAATAAGTAAAACAGAACAATGAAATTTGTGGCAAGATAAGGATGGATATTGTCATTAACTAAAACACAGTACGCAGAATTGACACTAGGAATAGAAACAAGTTCAGTTCATCATCCTTTATCGTTGCAAACGTCTGGGTGGCGCGTTCACGAACCCGACACACATACATAATACCAACAATACATTAGACAACCTCTTCTGCTGAGTGAGAAACGGAACATTGCGAGGCCTGATTGTCAATATTCCAGAGGAATTATCAAACGCGGCCACTATTTTGTGGATAAAACGATTTATAATTCTTAAGTTTTGCACACATTTACTGCTGAGTAGCTCCAAAGTCTCTGAAACAGCAAAAAATATTTGCAAAAATAAAAAAATTCTACTATTTTTAAGAGAAAAGATATTATATAAAAATTTTTTCACTCATATTTCCTGGGACTCGAACACCGGACCAACTGCTCACGGAGCGAACATCCTACCGTTCGACCACCTGTCCCCTTGAACAACATCGTTAAAAAGTTTAGATCAACACAATGTTACATTATGTGTCAAAAGATCAGCATGTTTTTGCAAGATAGTCTTTTAGCAAAGCCAATGAAAATTGGTAGAAATGAAATAAAAATAATATGACCGTGTAAATCAATGATAAAATTATATGAATACATCGTTGCATGTATACACCGCTGCAGAGTGCTTATCAAATCTATCTACATCGTGTACCAGCGGTGGTTAGCTCGGTTGGTAGAGCATCTGGTTCTTAACCGGAAGGGCGAGGGTTCAAATCCTCACCACCGATGTAGTTTTGCGTTTCGAAGATTGAACGGTGGAAAAATCGAGTAGGCTGTGAAAGCGACCTACCTGCCCTTCCAGTGTTAATTAACACTGGAAATTTGACCTACCCAAAATTACATTGAATTACATTAAGAGAATCTGAATATAGTATATACGCGGCCCCTCAGGGGGCCGCGTAAAAAAAGTATGACACATCTCTTGTCTATCTCATCGCTCGGAACGATGCTTCGGCCGAAATAGCGCTTTTACGCCTTCATTGGGGAAACTTCTACGCCTTTTGGGGTAACCGCTCAAATCTAGACATGTCTTAATTCCAGGGGAGATTCAAAAATCCTGGAAGTGTTTTGATTTCATGGGTACCCTCCCTCTCGTTTCTGCACCTTAGTCGAATGACCCTACAATATGTGTGAGTGAATAAACTTGAAACTATGTACAAGTTGAGTAGTAGCAAGAGTACATAATAGGAAGAGTATGACACTCTTCCTATTATGCCTACGGGCGTGCCCTCAACTGAAGACCCCGTACTCAACTGAGGGGGGGTGCCCCCTACTCAGTTCGATACCCCGTGCTCAACTGAGGGGGGGGGCGAAGGTACCCCCCCCCCTCAACTCAGCACCCCGTCTTCAGTTGAGGGGGGGTACCCCCCCCTCATTTCAAGACACTGACAAAGTCTTTGCGCTACCCCCCCCCCCTCAGTTAAGTACGGGGTCTTCAGTTGAGGGGGGGGGGTGCCCCCCCCCTCAAAACCGTACATAAACGGGCTATTTCGCGCTGCGCATTGGACGCACGCCCGTAGGCATAATAGGAAGAGTGTCATACTCTTCTTATTATGTACTCTTGGTAGTAGTAAATATATGTAACGTTGAAAACATGTAAAATAATATACCTGAGTGCATGCGTTTTTGGGTATCCAACAAAACAAAACCTTGGTTTCCACATCCAAAACTGGGAAATCGAAATACAACGGTAGTCCATTTGGTTGCCGTAATGTGTTGCGGACAATATCATGCCAAAACATTGCAGTCGATTCCGAAGTTTGGGTGGGCACCTTTGGCGTTCGCGAAACATTTTGGAGAGGAAAATTGATCGCAGATAAGAAAGTGTATCGACTATTGGAAAAAGTACTGACTAGAAAAATTGGCAAAAGTAATAAACTGAGTGCAATGAAGGCCAGTTTTAAAACCGCTGGCGAATTGGGGCGGTCCGTCATGTTAATTGAATCAAATTACGAATCGAAAATTTGTACAACAACCATAATGGCCCGGTAAATCTTGTAGGTAATAAATAAAGGCTAAAGTATGTAAAAACAGTACCAAGAACATGAATAAGACATGCAGCATAAATATGCACAATAATAACGAACTTGAGACAGAAAATCGCCAAAAACAGTAATAATTGAATATAAGAAAAAATGGACTCTGGCAAATTTTAAATCTGCGTCAACTGGTATTACATATCAAGAGTACATAACAGTGTCTCAATATATATTATAGCATAAGACTGAGACAGTCTCCTTCCGAGCCTGTGTGACAGCTGATGGGCTCGTCGTTTCCTCGCTACCTGTTTAAGTTTTGCTAAACAGATTAGGTGACCAATCAGAAGCGACCAGCACCAGCAGCAGGGTCTGTTGCTCAAATTTACAAGTTTTACAATTGTCACAGTTGTGACTGCAAAATCAGGTGATTTGTAATTTATTCTGATGAGTTTGTACCGAACTACCTGACTTTGCACTTACAATTGTTACAATTATAAGACTTGTGAAGTTGAGCAACATGGCGGTGCACCAGCTCCAATCAGCAGCCAGGTCGGAAATAGCTGCAATGGCCATCTCTCTGCTGACTGGAGCACGTGCACAGCCGGCTGGCCAATCAGAACAGCAGTTAGCTTTTGATTGGCCGCCTATCTGTTTAACAAAACGTCAACAGGTAAAGCAACATCTCAGCTGGTTTATTTTATTAAAAATTTATTTAATTAATTTTACTTTATTTATTAATTTAATATTTATTTATTAACTTAATTCAATTTATTTAATTTATTTTTATTAAAAATATCTACAGTTAACCTTATCGCCACAGTAGGTATCATACGCAACAAAATACTCAGTCCAAAAATGCACATTGCCTGTAATGTACTTGTTTGGTGGAAAGGGACTTTCTAATTTGAAACTAGAAAAGCCTACAAATGATCTGAATACTGAATGAGCAAACGACTGTAAGCATGAATCGATTTATTCTCTTTCATTAAACACAGTTTTTTACTGCTTAAATTTATTTGCAAGGGGCGGTTAAAAAGTTTGTGGCCTCAGTATGAAATACTATTGCTTTAGGCTCACCAAGGTACACCAATAAAGCTCCATATGTCCGTGGTATAATATGTAAAATTTACTATTGTAACTTTTGGTGTGTATATTCTCGTACAATGGCTTGGGATAGAACTGTCACTAGGAGGATTACAATGGAGTGATGGCATCGACTGAGTAGTTACTGTATTACTCCTAAATCAACATATCATGGCGCTGCGAGTCGACGGATAATCTTTTGCCAGTGCCAATCCTCCCGACTCCTAAAAGCTACTTGGAGTCTCCGGGAGAACCTGAAATCCGCTTCACGCGCTGGAAAACGAACTTTTACGCGTTTTTGCGACGCGTGGAGGACAAATAAGACATGCAGACCGACCATTAACAGACACGGGCAAAAATGACTTGCCGTACCTATACCTCGGTGACGGTCAAATGCAGAATTTTTGACAATACAGCTAGTAAATATGCAAGTGATCCTGAAACGACTACGTGGCTTGCATTCAAACAAGAAGTTGAACGTGTATTTGATTAGCCAGTTAATCTCGTGCGGGCATGTTTTGACAATTTTCACGTAAACAAAGCGCCAGCGAGACAGCCCAAAAATACGCTGCCTCGTTACGCCAGCTAGCCAGCCTATGTAATTTTGACAGCTGTGAAGACAAACTGCTTGCAATCCAATTCGTACTTGAATGCTACAGTCATCCCAAACAAACTTGAATGCTACAGGGATCCCAAACTGCGTATCGTACATTGATGACATACTAATTTTCACAGCCACCGAATCAGAACACAACGTAACGCTTGAAAAAGTGATCAAAGCCCTCAATGAAAAAAATTTTCGCATTATCATCGATAAATGTAAGTACCTTCAAAAAGAGGTCACCTTCCTGGGGTACCTAATTTCAGAAAATCTAGTTTCACCAAACCCCGACCGCATAAAAGCTATTTTAGACATACCCCAACCTGAAAACTTGAACCAAATTCGCAGATTTTTAGGCTTGGTTGGTTACTTACAACAATTCATACCATCATTTGCCACAGTCGTTGAACCACTACGACGATATACGCGGAGGAATACCGCGTTCACTTGGGACAACCTATCAGTTAAAGCATTTGCCGACATAAAGAAAACATTATCTAAAAATCTGATGACAGCAGTATTCAACCGAAGCGCACCGACGGTCCTCACATGTAATGCATCAGGTGTAGATCTAGGAGCCATGCTATCGCAAATACCGAACAAACGGGAGGTGCCGATAGCATTTGCGGCTCACACACTACAACAACACGAGCGTAACTATGCCGCAAACGAACTGGAGGCGTACAGCTGCTGTGAGAAATTCTATAAATATTTGCTCGGCAGGAAATTTATTTTACGCACGGGCCACTCAGCGCTTACTAAACTACTACAATCAAGTGGCCATAAAATGGCTAAATCTAATCCTTGGCAAGAACGGCTATCCGAATTTTGTTATGTAATCGAAAATGTCAAAGGGAGCAATAACCCCGTTGCAGATACCCTATCACGCGTAGCCGACTCAGCTAACCAGAAACGAGTTGCAGCGATCTCATTAGCTGCTTGCATACCTTTGTCAGAAGTTCAGCGACAAATACAAAACGACAGCGCCTTGCAACAGGTCTACAAATACACAACACTAATTAGTAGCTCGATACTTGCATACTACAATGTTCGGCTAGAATTGAGTGGAAAAGATAATCTACTATTTTATAAGGATCGCATTATTGGCCCGGGTAACCTAATTCGACAAGCACTACTAACCGCACATGAAGGCCATCCAGGAATTGTGAATATGAAGCATACATTGAAATCACAATTTTGGTGGCCCCGCTTCAATAGCACAGTAGAGAACTTTACAAACGTCTGTACCGGATGTCATTTCAGCGATAAAAGCGACGGCACCAGGGTTACTGCACAGAAGTCACTGCCAGCTCCCACAAAACCGTTGGAACTCATTAGTATGGATATTTGCGGCCCGTTTGCAACTGCACATCTAGACAAACAGTACATAGTCTCTGTCATTGACCACTTTTCTGCATATCCATTCTGTCTTTCAACAAGCAACATCACAACCAACAATATTACACGATTTTTGGAAGACATTTTTTAACAGGTGGGTTTTCCTACAGCCCTCCCCACGGACAACGGACCGCAGTTTACAAGATACTATTTCACAGACTACTTGAAAACACGCGGAATACGCCATTTTTGCACTGCAGTTTATAATCCACAAAGCAATGGGCGAATAGAATGTTTCAATCGGTATCTAAAGCGAGACATGCAGGCTGCAAAGGGCCTGGATTGGTGTCAAAGCATAGCCAACCTTCTACAATCATACAGGTTTACATACCAAGAAAATAACAATTCATCCTTTAGTTTGTTCTTTCAAAACTTAAGCCCAAGAGATAGTCATATGCCAGTTAAAGACAATGCACAAAGAAACATAACTAAAGCAAGAACAAAGCAACGTCAGCAAATTACTACGCCGAGGGCCATTCAAACTCGGGACAAAGTCTTACTCCCCCGAATCCCAACACCTAAAGATCAACCCCCCTGGCCCGTACAACATAACAAAGGTACTGGGTGAAAACACCAACGCCGTTAGTGACGGAAATGTCTGGCACGCCCGTCGTTTGAAACGCTTTTCGGAACCTGTATACGGATCAGTAGAATATATGCCGTCACGTAATTCTACTCACACAGAACGCCGCTACCCCAGCACAGAACGACGCAAACCTGAATACTATGGTGTCTATAAAAAGAATTAAATACCATGACAGAACTGCAAAAAAAACTTTGGGGGAAGGGATAGTGGAGTGTATATACTCGTATAATGGCTTGGGATAGAACTGTCACTAGGAGGAGATTACAATGGAGTGATGGTATGGATTGATTAGTTACTGTATTACTCTTGAATAAACATATCAACTTTGTTTATTGTTTTACAATTATTATGTCATAAATATTAGATTGACAAATTATGGATTTTTTGAAATTTGAGTACATAGCTGTGATCAAATTTTTGGTAAAGGAAGGAAAAGCGCCTGCAGAAATTCATGATCGCATGGTGGTTGTGTAAGTTGATGATGCCCCAAGTCCAGTTACGGTGAAAAAGTGGGCCGCAGAGTTTAAGCGCGGTCGCACATCGCTCCAAGACGACCCTCGGTCTGGTCGGCCTTCGGATGCGACCACTAACGAAAACGTGGCCCATATCGAACGCTTGATCATGGCTGCCCAAAGAGTCAAGGTAGAAGAAATCGTGGCAGAGGTTGCAGTTTCTCTTGTAACCATTTGCAGCATCATTGCATCATTCATGAACGTTCGGGTATGAATAAGGTCTCTGCAAAATGGGTCCCCCGAAACCTTTCTGTTCAAAATCGTTATCAATGTGTGGTGCTGAGTCGTGAGCTTTTGGCCCAGTACAACGAGGATCCAGCTGAGATTGCGGCAGGGTTAGTGACTGGGGACAATACCTGGATTCGCCATTGGGACTGAGAAACCAAATTGGAGTCCATGCAATGGAAGCACAAGGCTTTTCCGCCCCTCAAGAATGTTCCGAATCTTGATATCTCACCTCCGTGGCACCCGCTTTAAGTCCGATGAAGAGTTGAAGGAAGCTGTGGAATCACGGTTTGAGAGGCAGTCGGAAGAATTTTTTCTCGGGATTGGCAGATTGAAAGAGAAATGAGCGAAGTGTGTTGATGTTATGGGTGATTATATTGAAAAATAAAATGCTTTGTTTTGCTCAGTTGTCATCGTACATAGGTCAGGCTACGAACTTTTTGACAGCCCCTCGGATATTTATAAAAAAACATCCACTACGGCAGGGCTCGTTTGATTTAGCATTCACCCAGGAACGTGATTAGGTCATGATGATGTAATTAATCAGTAAGCAAGCCCAGACCGAGGAGACGGGGACATGGAATGACAACGAACATGCGTGTATATAAACTTATTCAAACAATTTTTTATTTCGAGCGTTGCTGAGGGCTAAAGTGTTGAAAAGTAGTGCATAACAGAACAGGTGTATAAGAATAGGTATGCTCTGTTTGAATACATACCTATGAACTTTTAGAACAATACCTGCATACTTTTAGACTATATATACGAAATATTATGAGGTTTGCTAACTAACAATGATTGAACCAAATGTGCACCTTCAGCCTTAATTGTTTTCATCTAAGATAAGGGGTGTCCAGGATGACTAACATGATGCCGTTGCCACTGATCTGCTGCTTCTGTGCCCTTTTGCTGCTTTTTTTGTTTTTTGCTTCTTCTGAATATAATTTACGAAAGGCTGTTCGCACTTCGTAGTACATAGTTGTCGTGGTTTTTGGTAACCTAGCGATGCCATTCTACCATTGGATTAAACAGACATATAAGTTAGCGTACTGACTTTTAGTCAGCAAAAACAGACTCAACTACTAACTTAGGCAATTTAATAATGGTGTTCGTTAAATAAGTTTAGTCCAGTGGTAGGTTAGAAGTATAATTACGCCGGTCGCCGATTAAAACTCTTTTAGTCTGTTTAGTCCGATATGCCATACGAAAGAAAATTTCAGTCAGTTTTATCCGGTAAAAAGACTGGACTCCAAGACTGTCCGTACCAACACAGTCCATCAACATACAGATATTCCTCTGAAGTATGATCTACTCTGTTCTAACGAGGACGATATATTCAAAAAGGTATCGTAAAAAATTTGTCTGTTTATTCCGCTACTTTGCGCAAAATTTCTCAATATGGGTAGCCTTTTTGCAAAAACAAACTCAAAATACCTTTTGTCAGTTCACAAATCTGCAATTATTATGTTTTCATCTATTTCCATTTTTGAATAAACAATATGTAATTAGCGTTTGATATTACCAAAATTATTCACACCGAAATAATGCAAGCCCTTGAAATGAAAATTATTGCAAATATTTGGGAAAAATTGATAATGGCATTGAAATGAAAACTAATTACATAAATTAAGTGGCGCTGGATGCTATTTTATTGCATTGCAACAGCATATGAAAGTTACGTGCAGTAACGTGCTTACATGTATTGCGTTATGGTAGTACCGTAACGTCATAACCAGTGCTAAGTTCTAAAATATTAAAACAGTTTTTGTAAGTTATAAAATACTCAGTTTACTGTAAAAAACAAGTGTTGAAATAGGGCTCAAAATTAATGTGAAAAGTATACCAAAATGTTTCAGTTTCATTATTCTACAATAATTTCAGAACAATTTAGCTGTTCATTACTTTGAAATAAAATAGAAAATAAACAACAAAAGTGCAACTAGGACCAATACACATTAGAACGGCAGAGTACCTATTGTTTGCCTATGCGTTTTTACGTTAAAAATTGAGAGTAGTTTTAACCTAACCACATGCACATTTTTAAACCAATATTCTAGATAGTGTGTCGTAATTCACGTTGATTTTTTTTCGCGGAAGCGCATATGAAAAGGTCGTGAAAGAATATTCGACAAGAATGGGTTGTATTAATTTTGAAACAGGTTCTTGTGATGATGTTTGAAAAAATATTTAGTTGGCGTGAAAAAAGACGAGAGTATTTCAAAACGATACATACAGAGGTATCTGACAGTAACAGAAATAAATTGAGCATGTTCAAGATACCTATTGATGCAAACGAATCTGAATTATAGTAAAAAAGCAATATATAAAAAACTTAAACTAAGCCGATTTTACAGTTTCTTCAATGTGACTTAGAATCAACTGCTAAAATAGATTGAACGGATTAGATTAAATTACCCAAACAAATGGTCGAAGGCGGTCAAAAAACGGCTATGTTCAAATTCACTGTTTTCTTGTGCTGAAGAATAATGAGGCTACAGACTATACATTTTCCAAAACAAACTGTACTTATAGCTTCCTAAAGTAAAAAAATTGTTTTTGTTAAATTAAGTTCGCTAGTCTCTACTCACTTGTTTGGCAATTGTTGAAGCCAACCTATGAGTTCCAACAGTTAACTGTAGTGGAAGTAAGATACGAATTTCTTTCGATTGTGGGATACACTGTCCAAATTCATCCAAACAACTGTAAGATTTGTGAGATGTTTTTATCTATATCCTTATCGTATGTATGGTTATCGCCTTTAGGTTACTTTTTTGATAAGCTTTAACTTGAGGCAAGCATCAGAGACGATTAGGATTGCTAGAAATGGCAAAAACCGGTAGGTAGGTAGGTAGCAATGAAAATACAAAAAATTTGTACAAGCTCAGTTAATCACAAATAAGCCCGGTCTATGTGTGGTTTGTTCTTTCTTGGTTCATACTTCATGTTTTGTGGTTTGAGTTTTAATGTTTTGTGTTCTCCGGTTACTAGTTTGTGTACTATTTCGTGCTTTAGTGTTTACTTTTTTCCTGTTGTGCCACAGCACAACAGGTCTTTAATTTTGATTTTGGACAATAACACTGAGCTTGTGTTCACCTTTTGTCAGTTGGTTTGTGTAACCTGTGCTTCAGTCTAACAGCGCGGGCGTCACATGTGGTTTGCAGTGTTTTCTACGTTAGTTTGAATGTGTTAAATTACAGGGGCAGTGAAAACATCTACTTTAAGTGGAATACCATTAGAGATTATGGAACGCAAAAAAAGTGAAGGACGGAATCGAACTCTCTGGCATCAGATTTTGACTCGAACGCGCTACCGTCTAAGCCAACCAGCTCTCATAAGAGTTTGAATAAATGTGTTGTTACCAATAAAACACTATCGTTGATTTTGTTGTGACAGTTTGAGGATTTGTGTGATCAATCATTAATACTGAACAGAAATTATGATATTAACCTTAAAAACTTAAATTGCGAATAGAATTCAAAATATATTTTTACAACAAAAAAATTTTATGTATATGTCAACCTTAACATTGAACGCAAACTACAAACTGAGCATCAGATTTTTTGCAGATAAATTGTTGTTAAAGATTTTTATCTATCGTGTATCGTAGACGAAATAGCTCAGTTGGGTTGGGTGGGACTTGGGAGAGCGTTAGACTATAGATCTAAATGTCCCTGGTTCGATCCCGGGTATCGGTCGCATTTTTTTTGAATTAACATTGCTGTTTTTAATAATTCATTTTACCAATTATTGAAAATTTGTCTAGTTATAAATCATAAATATATTTTTCTTCCTCAGGAAGTCAGGAGACGCACTTGTGTTACTTTGATTGCATTTTGTACCAACCTTCTGTGTCCCTGGTTTATATACTTACACTAAAATTTTACTTACCAAACAACTTAATTCAAAGTTTAAGTGAGGTGCAATATTTAT
>JASANF010012204.1:0-17978 GCA_030248245.1 Trissonchulus sp. WLG1_4 | reverse complement strand
CTATCACTATTCGCTTATGAATTATTATCATGTTATCCGTATTGTAAAGTTCTTGTACACAACTGTAATGTACATATTGTATAAATAAATTCTATGCATACAAAAAAAAGAAAACAAAAAAGGAAAACAAAAAAGAAAACAAAAAATAAAGTATGCATAGCATGACAGCGGTAGCAGAGAACCTTCACGCGGTGCTGTCGTTAAAGCATTTTATGCTGAACTAATCTTACTCTGCTTAAAAACATTAACAAAAAAAGCAGTTATGTGTCCAAATTTTACAAAACCAGCATTACTACGCACCAAATTAGTATCATCATATCTGTAGGTTTCAACCAAAAGACTAGTCACACACCTTGCAATGCTAAGTACATTACGTTTGCAAGATTGTTGCTTACGAAGCTGATTTACGGTCATCAATTGCAGAACTACAGCTTTGGACACCCAAAAAAAGGTAAGTTGACTATGTATGTATGTATGCATGTGTGTGTGCTTGTGTTGTGTCTGTATGTGTCTGTGTGTGTGTTGTGTGTGTGTGTTTGTGTTTTGTGTGTGCATGTGTCTGTGTGTGCTTGTGTTGTGTCTCTGTGTGCTTGTGTGTGCATGTGTCTGTGTGTGCTTGTGTTGTTCTGTGTGTGTCTGTGTGTTTGTGTCTGTGTTTGTGATGTGTGTTGTGTTTGCGTGTTGTTATTCAGTGATGTTTATATACTACGTAAGTGTTTATCAGTACATGGGTGTCTTTGCTTAATTTTAGCCACATATGCAGCAATTTGACCCAGCACAGCTAACATTTTCATTATTAAAATGGTCGTGGTCAGTCTGTAGCGTAGGAAACAAAAAATTTAATCAGACAGGAAATTTTGATATTAAAATTGTCATGGTCATGCTGTAACGTAGGAAACAGAAAATTCAGTTTGGCATTCGAAAGACAATTAATTTTAAATAAGCGTCAAGGTTACTAGTAGACCAGCCATTGAAACTGCTTTGAAAAATTAAATTAAATTTCCTAGTTGTGTAGCAACAGCGTTAGACTGTGTTGTACTGTGTTACAGTTTATTATTGTATGGTGCTTGCGTCTGTGTCTGTTTGCAGAAAGGCATGTATTGCATTTGTCTGCATAATGTTGGAATACATGTTTATTTGTTTAAATTAGTGATATTTCCCACCGCGAAAAGTTAGCTTTAATTAGTTAAATGCTAAAATATTTAGTTTAAGTACTAGGTAACTTTACTACCAAAGTGGCCATTGTCAATTATGTAGGTGTAGACACTAAAATTAGGTGATTTGGGCCAGTATAAGCAAAGTTAGGCAAGCAACCGATCGCTCGCGGGTGATCGATCACCTGATATGACCTCGACACTAGCACCAATCGACGCGCCATGGTCGATTACCTAGGTATAGACTCTAACTCCAAGCCGATCGGACAAGTATTAGCAAAGTTATGAAGCTTCAAAGTTCGTCCACTAGAGGGGGGGGTGAGGGGTGTGGTCTGCTCCCCCAATATTTGGCTCCCAATCTAGCATGTATATAATATCACTGTCTAGCACGTAGTAATATTGAAGGCCAGTGTCTAGTATGTTAGGCTATGTTAAAAAGCGGGAGCAAATCTAACCCCCAATCCCCCGCCAGAGAGGGTGGTGGGGGGTGTGGGGGGTCGGGGGGTGAGGTATGTTCCCCCATTTTTTGGCTCCCAAAGGAGCACATTCTGTCGAATCTATACTACTCATTATCAAAATTGTTACTTTGTTATTTAAAACTTCAACCCAAAGAATTTCAACCTGAACTAAACAAAACTCAATTAACGAAAAGAAAAATTACTCAACCACAATACCTAGTAATTTAGTTAAAACACAATACATTAGATAAAATTTCGGCCCAACAAGATAAAAATTAGTAATCCAATTTTGATCGCAACAAGAGCCCCGTGGTACTGATTCCTGTGTCTATCATGTATATAGTCCGCACCTTGGGATACAATTAATTTACACGGGGGAATTTAACCCAATTTCCTAACCCTTTTACCCACACCCCACAAGGTACCTGTCTTTCCGACTATTTTAGTGAACATACGTAAACCAAGACGCGCCTATGTGTTGTGTTTGCTGTTTGTAATCTCATACACTGCACACACACTCATTCCATTCCGCGTCTCTTCAATGTGGCACCCACTGCACGTCCTTCAGTACAGAGCCTATATATTGTTTCCAGCCTGCGTAGTAAAGTATGTATGTGCTGGTCCCTTTCACTGGGCTGTTGCACAGCACATACGTACGCAGTTTAAAATGATAAGCTCTGTACTACGCGCTGGGGCCGTCATGTTGTAATGCAAGAATGTGCATGCAGCGTAGTTTAATAAATGAAAATTCTGTTATGTTTCAGGTTATGATTTTTAAAAGGGCTTTCGCCCTGCGGCAGCCGGTTCGCTCTCATGCTGGTAACCCGATTCGTTCGGCATCTTGCCACGGCGGCATCGTTTGCCTCCAACCAGAATAACTGGATCCGCACGCACCAAGGCTCCGTGAATGCCCGGGTTAACCACTTTATCACTAACTCGGACTGCAATTTACATGTTCTTTTGCTTTTTTTATTAATGAATTTCTATAAATACGTGTAAATGTGTTAATTTCGTTTGTTTTTAGCCTTGTTAAAAGTTGATTAAAAATAGAAATAAAATAAATATGTAAGTACCAAGATGACCAATGTGCCCAAAAATACTACTACAAAACCAACTAGTTAGTTAACACTAGTTAGTTTGAGCCACATTTTAGTACTAAACCTTCTAGTGTATTAGTTAAAACTCAATACTGGTGTCAATTTTGTGAATTTTGAACTAGTAAAACAAAACTAAACAGAAAGACCCAACGGTGTAAGTAAAACTAGTGTGAATAAGTATACTAATACGACATTCTGTACATACTATATGGTGTTAGACTATTTGTACATCAAATTTTGTGAGTATACCTCAAAAATAAGCTCAGATACGACAATCACTAATCTATAAATGTTAGTTGAGCAAATTGGTAATGAAATAAAGCCCAAGTTTTGAGATTCGAAATAAGTATGTACAGTATTAGTATACAAGTATACGAAAACAAAAATGCTTCACTTTTTACTATTGTTGCACATAATCCGGCCTTTGCACTCTAGGGTCACGACTCTTCTAGTATACACAGTGCTCCGGCCTTCTACGCCATAAAAAGGATTTGACTATTACCTCACCTCAGCCTGCGTAATACTGCAGTGAGAGGGTGCCCCCTATGAGCCGAAGCCGAGGAAGCCAGAGAGCTGCAGCTCACGTATAGGCCGCCAAACTTACTAGTTGGGATGGGGTCTGTGAACTCGCACACCCCCGGGTAAAGGCCCTCCCACCTAGAGGGGGTAGCTAACTTCGTGAGAGCATACGGCTGGTCGACCTCGCCCAAGTTTGCGTTACAACGGCAGAAGCTACTCTAAAACAAGATATCCATGCGACTACAGAAGCAAAACTTACCTAGGGTCCGTCAGAAAGCATGAACCCCTGACACCGACGAAAGCTGCTCTAAAACAAGATATCCATGCGATCGCCAACGCCAGAGCAGCACGCCCTCCTCCATGCCGCTGCTCGGCGATTCCAAGTCCACACAACATAAGCTGCTCCGAAACAGGATATCCATGCAACCGCTTCGTGTACCGTCATCACCATAATGTCAATCCGAGAAAAGCACGACCGATACCCACTCTAAGCTACTCTAAAACAAGATAACAATGCGAAGAGCAAGTACCGTGCTGAGAAGACAACCTACTTTGGCAAAACACCTTCGTCAAGCTATTTCAAAACAAGATATACATGCGAGACGCAGGCGGACACCTCCGTCGATTGTCCTCCCAAAGCAACCACGACCAAGCTATTCTAAAGAGTTAGAGTTCAAAATTTTATTAAAAATTTCAATATTTTATTGAGCATAACAACAACAACGAATTTAAAATAAGCCTACCATAACTAGCCAGGCCATAAAACTAAGTAAGAAATTACATTACACACAAAGAGATAAAGTTTTATAACGCGAACCAAGGGGCTCTTGGAATATCGAAATAAGTCAAAAAGGCGGGGGCCGAGGGCAGAATTGACCGTGCGCCCGAGCCCAAGTGGAACGCGATATAACGGGTGAAAACCGGGGCAAAGTGACCAAAGTGGCTCAGAAAACTGCCCTAAGTCCGGGGCACACTCACGGCACACACCAACAACAACCACAAAGCCGTCCAACGGCTCTAGGAGAACCTAGTCCTAGTCCTCAGTGACGTGCACACCTACAGCTAGTCCTTTATTTGAGTTGAAAGAAAATCGAAAGAAAAAGAAAGAAAGTTTTGAAAGAAAGAAAAGCTAATTGACCAAGAAAGAAAACTGAAAGAAATTTGAAAGAAATAAACTAAAGAAAATTGCTTCTTTCAAGTACCCAGGTATGTAAAATGCCTGGAGACGTGGCCGACATCTGACAGCAGTAATCAAGTCATGAACCTCAAGAATAACAGTTGAGGTGGCGAAGTTGCAATAATAACTTACATAGGTACTTAGTCGTAATGCTATACTGCTCTTAACACCATGGCAGCCGTGTCTTGGCCCATCACAAAATTAAACGAAGACCGACTTTATTGTGTACTTAAAGAAACCGCGCCAATAAAATTGAAAGAAAATTAGCAAGAAAGAATATCCAATTTTTTTTCTAGAAAGAAAATGGAAAGAAAAAAAATTAAAGAAAAAAAAAGAAAATTTGAAAAAAAAGAAAAGAAATTCGTACTGAAATAAAGGACTAGCTGTAACTACCTAGCCCCTGTTTAAGCGTGAGCGCGCCTACCCCTTTTTGGTGGAAAATCGTCGACTGTGTGAGCCCTGCCATTCAGGCAGATTGAATCGCTGGCAGCCTTCTCCTGTTATAAAAACTATAGAGCGCAGCGCCAAGCGCTTATTTACGCATGAATACTGCCAATTTGATAAGTGCACAAAATACGTAACGTTACGAACTTTGACGTGCGAATGGACAATTTTAAACGCGTTTTCAGACTAAAACAGAGTCTGCCCGTTTCGGGAAAGCCTACCTCAAGTAGGGGGTATCCCTACTAATACAACAGGTGCTCCTCTGAGCGGGAACGACGCCCCGGCAACAACGATAACTAATACAACAAAAGTACGTATGTCAGCAGGAAATAAAGTCTGACAAACAAGCAGCAGTTTCATGCAAACTTTGCTAGTGATTTTCTGCTGTCAAAACTCAGTACTTACACAAAGTTTGACCCTGCCGCGTAAAATGTTATGCCAATTAATATTATTATACAAAATATAATTAATAATATTATACAAAAAACTAATAGAAAGTAACTTTTCATTTTGAAGATGAAGTCAAACTTGAGTAAAACTTTACACGGTGGATATTCTTGTGGTATTATTCATTGGTACCGATTATCTATTTTTCATTATTAGTAAAAACCAAAGTAATTCATTGATCAAGAAATAATTTTGTAACGAAATTTACTTAAAAGCTAATGATGCTACTGCTTTTTGTGACAAACAGTTTGAACCAAAGTTTAGAATATCTTCTGTATGTTTTCGATTAGATAATTTAAAAAGGGCTCTTTTTATTACGGCATGTAGTGACACGTTGTCATAATAAAAGTTGAATTTATGAATTTAAATTCGGATACAGAGGGAGCACATTTTAAAAACATATAAATTGTATATCAAACTATTTGTGCTTGTTTAAAATTTTTGGACTAATTTTAATCAAGTTGATTTACATAAAATTTAATCTGAAAAATAACGTAACATTTATTTTATACACATAAGCAAATTTTAAGGTAAAGCCCCCAGCAAACAAAACTTATCACACGTAAATTCTGCTAGCTGCCTTTTTTCAAGCTTTTGGCAACAAGCAGTATTTTTATGCAAATTTTATTCAGAGTACTCTTATGCAACTAATGCAAAGACTTACTAAGGTAAGTTTAACCCTGCCGCATCAAAATTTTTCAGTATTTAACATGCTAACACCATCTCTCCTCGGGCTATCGGAGTGATTGTTTGCAACTGCACTAATATTATTATTATTTTTTTTAATCCTGTATTCTTTGTAATCATAAAATTGTCAAGAGTTAACAAAAAAAGGATATAAAATGTATATAAAAATGGTTTAAACTCCTTTTGAAAATCACGATACATTTATAATCGGGTTTAACTCCCCAATTTTTCTTACATGTTTATGACACCTACGTGGTTTATCGGTGCCCCAATGTCTGCTGAGACAGACGCTGTCATGTCGGCTGCCTTGTCGGGCAACATCACAACATTCACCAAACACTGACAATAAATTTACTTGTTAAAACTATAAAAAAAATAAGAATTGGCAATACGAGCTGTTTTAAATTACCTAATAAATTTTTTAAACAATCTACTAGGAAAGATGCTGAATTAAAACATCGTTAAATAATACTAATTAAAATGCTGAATTACATAAAATACGTAGCATTTTGTATTTAAAATACGGACCCCTTTTTCAGCATGTTTATATTTGTATAAAAGTTTGCAAAAACATAATTCAAGTTTTGAAATGCTATACAATACAATGATACAATAGTACAAATCGGCATCAAAGAAGAGGCCGCTTTTGCACCAGTGAAAGATGAATTTTAATTCCGGCCTAGAGGGAGCGCAGTAAAGACTAGCGTTTGTGGCTTACAAAAAAGACAATTTTTATTAAATAAATTACGCTTGTTATAATAATGTATTCACATCTTTACTGATAAAACATCCTCATTTTTAGCGCCTAAGATAATGATATACTGTTGTTTAATAGCTAAACCCCTGTAGACAAAAAATAAGGCACATAAGCATGGCATAAGCTAAAACTCCAGCTAAACGGAAAAAGCAGTATAAAGACCTGCCGCCGCTGAGGCGGCGGCAGGAAAAAGCAGTATAAACACCTAAAGGAAAAATGTTGAGCCGCTTCACTTTTTGCTTGTTGCATAAAAATGGTAAAAAATAGCCCCAACAAAGTACATATATTCTTGATCCTCAGGAGGAGGAAAATTTCGTAGTGACCATCACTGGTCACTTCTGGTCACTTCGACGAAAAAGATACTGTACGCCCACCATATTCAAAAGTAATATTTATCATATATTGTAGGTATATGTCTATTAGGCTAATTTTCGAATGAGCTATCGATGTCCACTAAATGTGCACACAGTGTTTACTTATTAACAGTCAAAGAAAAAGTGCATTTTTTGAACTAAAACAATCATTGTTTATTTTCTTGGTCTAATTTTCTTTTCATTGTGTGAAAAATAATGCGGGCTATTTGTCAGAACAACTTATTGTAATGTATTGTACTGTAGCTGAATTTAATACACACGGTAAACTGACCACTTGACCACTAGGGGGGCAAATCGAGATTTTTATCTGAAGCTGCACGCATGGCTACTACTGTATGATTTCAAAAAATGTTCGCTTTTACCACTTGTGACTGGCCATTGGTCATCTGGCCGTTGGTACGCCACGTTACCCTTTTCCAGATAAGCGATTTTACTGCTCCCTTATTTTTGTTCACAATTTTTGTCGTTGTATGGTAACAGAGTGATTGATCGATGTTTATTAACTTTATTGCTTGTATGGTACTCTCCCATTAGTGACTGCGCCTCAAGTTTTATTGTTTCGCTAGTCTTAATGATGACTACATTTTGTTTAACTCTAGATGATACTATAAGCGTGCTAAGGCGGTGTGGGTGAAAGGCCTGTCTATACGGTACTACCTCGAATAAAGCCCCTGTCTCGAGTAAAGCCCCCGTTAAGCCACTCACGAAATTATAAAACCCCCGCCTTGAATAAACCCCCGGGGGCTTTATTCAAAACGTCCTTTTGACTGACGCCTAGGCCCTGTTACTGAAGTACAAGTCTTACATTTGAACAATTGGAAATTTTTAAAAACGTTACAATATAATTGTTATGAGCAATTGTAAGATTTTGCAAGAGCTGCACTTGTTACAACTGGTTTGAGCAACCGGGCCTATCTGGTCAGCAAAACTTCACCAAGAAATAAACCCGCCGCCTTGTATAAAACCCCCATTTGGATCTTCACGAAAAAATAAGCTCCTGCCTTGAATAAAGCCCCCGTTTGGACCTTCATGAAACAATAAAGCGTCCGGGACTTTATTCGAGAAATACGGTATCCAGCATTGGCTATATATTTTCACGTGTTTCAGGTCATTGCTAGCGTTGCTTGCGTTCTGATCTATTGTGTTGCTTTCTGAAGTATGCGGTACGACAGCCATGAAACCAGCTTTTGTTATGTTATAGTTATATATTATATACTGTTTAATGTTTACAATTATAAAGCACATATAAATACAAATAGTAAATATTGATAAATAAATACAATATACCTGTTTGTATACATTTCATTGACAGTATAAGTTCTGCGTTCGCCAGCACATTAGAGATGAGCTTTACGGCCCTGAGACCCGGCCCGGCCCGGAAGGGCCGGGCCTGGCCGACCGGCTGAAGTTTGAATCAGGGCCGGGCCCGGCCCTGATTTCAACCCTGCCCTGACTGTTGTCAGAAACAAACACGTACGTATGTATGTAACGGCACAGCCTGCGCCTGCGTAGCAGCCTGTCGTGTATCTGTACTCGTGTGGTGTGTTCCTAGTGTGTTTCGCTGTCGCATTTTTTCCAATTTTGCTCTGTGTGTTTGTATTTGTATACAAGTTATACATATAGACTACTTGTCTTTTTTATAGAATTTTATAGATTTTACGGTTTGACAGTTCCATTAGGTTTAGTAAAAAATGTAATATATACAAGGCTTAGGGTTAAATTTTACACAAGAAGTGTCCCTCCTTCCTTTGTTTTTTTTTGGTCCGGCCGGAAAAATTTTGTGATACGTCTCCAATTGACCAAATTTGGCATAAAAATGAAAAAATTCCTCCATTTTTTCCTGAGGGCTGCCGCCCCCAGACCCCTGCGACTCTGTGGCTTACCATTCTTTGTAATTACTTTTCGTCAAATGTATATACGTGTATACACGTGTACACGTATATACATTTGCTATGAGTACATGACACATGTCTGATAGTCTGAAGTGAAGTTACCATCTTTTGTTTTAATTGTTCTGTCGAAAAAAATTCGTCTCCAGTTTACCAAATTCGGCCTAAAAATTGGGAAAACCGCCAATTTTTTCTGGGGGCCGCCGGTTTGAAACCCCTGCAACTTTGTGGTTCAGTAATCTTGCGTTTCTAAAGCGTCTTATAGAGTTAAAATTGCTAAGAAGTTTATTTTAACCCATTATAAACAACTAGACTCCTAAAAGGAGTAAGATTCCTTCGTAGAGAATTATATTGGATCTCAAAAGTGAAGAAACAAGCTAAGTTTTCGGCAAAAGTATTCAGTAAGCATCAAGCATTTATTTTCAAGTAACATTGGCCAGAGGCCATCGTAAACCTGTTGGGCCAGCGATTACCATCTTATGTAGTTTACATAGCACCCAAAATAAGCGTCTCCTTTTGCAGCCAAATAAACTGCAAAATTTCAGGGCAATTGGAACAATCATCATCTATGAAGACTATGAAATTATTAAATGAAGAATAATTATATTGAACTTCCATGTTTACTGATGAAATTACATTCGCATATTTAAGTTTTTCTGTAATCTGTAGCTGTTTCTATACTTTGAAAGCAGGTAATAGTACTGTATTGTCGATTTCAAATTGAATTACCTATGATGATTACTGTGAAGCATCAGGTCAGGTACTCATGGATCTCTGTAGCCGAGTGGTGAGTTTGGTTGGTCCGTAACCGTGAGGGGAGATTCCTAGTGGATTATTGTCAGATTTTTGCATTTTCACTTTACCTTCTGAACAATCACGAAAGCAGAAACTCATTGAATTACAAGGCATTATCGTTGTGACAGATGCAGAGATGAGATAAAAGACGTGTAAAACACACTCCGCACATTGACACTTTAACACTAGCAGTGTGTTAACATACCAAAATCAAAATTAAAGACCTGTTGGGCTGTGGCCCAACAGGAAAAAGTCTGTAAACTCAGATACATGGTAATAGCAGGACTGAAAATCGAACTCCCGATCTTCAGTTTACCAGACTATGGCACTGACCACTACGCTACTGGCCTTACAAGAAAGGTTGATTTAACTAGGACACAGTTGTAAACGTGGTATATTTAACATATTTTTTGAAATTTATACCTTATAATCTATGTATTACAAAATGTTTATTGTCAAATCCAATACCTATTTCTGCAATTCTGCATAATAAATATGTGCTGACTACCAAGAGATCTTTTGTAGAAGTTTGAAAAGTTCTTGTTTCATACGTAACATTACACGATAATTGGCTGTGGCGAAATGCCAACAGCCAATCAGACAGCTGCCAGACAACACACATTTAACTGCACAGGGGGAAGACATGTAAGCAAAGTTGAATAATGCAAAATCACATGGGGTTGAATTGAACTATTTGCAAACGTTCAGTTTTGAACGAGTTTAACTTGTTTTGGATAAATTTAAGCTAGATGTACTTTGTTTATGGTACTTAATCCCCCACGGTTGCAACACACTTACGTCTATAAGCTGGCACAGTGCAACATATATGGCAATCCATTCGTACGAAATTCATTCTGTATGTAATTCATACAAGATTATGATTCTAATAATTCCGCCTAAAAAAATCGAAAAGTCATTCCCCGGAAATTGTTTTCTGGGTACGCCACTGGTGATACATACTGTTTTTATCATGAACTTTTCACACAATAAGCCATGTAGGTATTCAGTAGCATTGCATAAGCCTTTACGCAACACACTAAGTTCTTCAACTGACAAGGGCAATCGAACTTTCAAGTAATGAAAATCAGGGCCGATCAGGGCCGGGCCTGGCGGGCCGACGGCGACGCCCAATCAGGGCCGGGCCGGGCCGTAGAAAATCTTGAGCAGGGCCGGGCCAAGCCGGGACGAGCAAAATTTCCATCAGGGCCGGGCCGGGCCAAAAAACCGGCCCTGATCTCATCTTTACAGCACATGAACTGGTGCCTATGTCTCAGTGTGGAACATATTATTTCCAAATCAGTTAAACTAAACTTGACGGCGGGTTGTTACGGTACAGAATTTTTGAAACGAAACAGGAAAGTTTGAAACCAACATAACCGCCATTTCTGAATTTGTATCATAGTTTTCCTCTTTCAAGCGGTCTTTTCATGTCATAGAGAGCCATTATTGTTACCGACTTTGCATCGTCACATTTGCAACTGACAACTTTGTGACGTCAAACATACCAATAACCTCACAACAGAGTGCTGATTTGTTGTTTTGACGTCATAAACTAATGACTAGCTATTATAAGCGGCTAAGTATGCGGAAATAACGACCAAAGGCTGTCACAAAGCGGCTACCCCCGCAAAACATTTAGTAGGAGGGGGGGGGTTGCTGATAGGTAATGGACTGAAAACTAAATGCTAAAGACAACATAAAAAATTGTACTTTAAACTCTTTATGTAGCAAGAGTATTAATAGTTATTTATGGCACAATTTGGGTCAATTCATTCTCAGAGCCGTATATACGTTCACCAAAAAATGCCCACAATCAGGGTAGGCGCGATAGCGCCTAACCCTAGAATAGGAACGACACTCCACATTGCAGAATTTCAAAATTAATTTTTTTAATATGAAATCTTAATTAAATTAAATTATTCAATAAATAAATTGCCTAATATCAGTATATGTAAAATAGTTTGTCACATATCTACTTTTATCGCTATTTTATCTGTTCGGACATACGGCTGTAAGTATGAATCGACTGAGATTATGTCAAAAAACTCCTCCGCTTTTTTAGCGCCACAGCTGTAAGTATGAATCGACCAATTGCGCAACACGCGGAAAGTGTGAGGTTGTCTCGGCTGTCGAATTTATCATTTTGGCGAAAGCGCAAGTCAAAATCGATTCCAGTCGCTTCAAGTTTGCAGCGAGAATTCCGGTTGTTTATTAACTTCGTTGGCTTTCGAACATAATAAGCTTGTCTGCCTGTCCAAGTTTCATTGTTCTCCGGTTTGGCGAACTATTATTGCGTTTGACTCTTCAAGTGACTTTTTATTGTCCTGTGTGGATTTTAATTGTTAATATCATTTAATTTTGATTTTTTGGTAGTTTTTTACGAATTGGAAATAAAGGTAATTTACGGTTTCTTTAATTGGTTTTACTTGGAATTGCTACATGGTTTTAGATAAGTTGAGCAGTTAAACCGCTTTTACGGAACAAGCTTTGTAAAATTGCGCCAAAAAACGTTTCAGTTTGGAATAAGCTTGTTAAGTTCAAAACACAACAGGTTTGTGACATTAGCCGTACAAAATATTTACGACCATTTAAGCTTAACAACTTCACATTCAGTCTAATTGTTTATTAATGCTGTCAAGTCTCAATTCCTTTCTTACTTACGTGCTGAATTTAATAAGTAACACAAAAAATTAATAATTAGGAGCAAGTTAATTTTTTGTATCTAATGTGAAGCTCCTTTTGTCATTATTCGACCCATGTATATATAAGCCACAAATTATTTCAGACGAAGGAAAACATTTTGTCGTTTTAAACAAAACTATTTTTTCAAACGGCAAAATCCAAACGGTTACACGTTTCACAACAATACGTACGTATAAATAATTTTCTAAACGTTTTATCGTATCTACATATTTTTGGTAAGGTTCCTGAAGGGGGCGCTCTGAGTAACTTCCAATAAATCAAATTGCTATAATTTTTTGTGTACGAACCTTCTTGCTCAAGTGCTATTAAGATAGACTCCATGCAAGTATTTTTTAAAGTTTGATGAGTCTCGGAGCATTTTATTAAATTTTATGACTGCATCCAAATTGTAATTTTGAAAAAATTCTAATTTTTTTAAATGCCGTAGCTCAGTGATGCCTGAACCAAATTTAACAAACTATAGCTTAAATTAAAGACAATTATCTTGCCAAGGTGCCATTTTTGTCGAATTTTAGTTATTAGTTGGTGACAAATTTTTAGTTATTTTATTTTTTATCAAAAAGAAAGCCTGTCATATTGAGGCAAATCATAAAAATTACAACTCAAGAAGTTCGGCTATATATATGTACGTCTGTTCTAACCGTGTGCAAAGTTTCAGTTGATCAGTTTTTGCAGCTGACAGTAATCTTAAAAAAATGAGCATAGCTAAATTTCAGAAACCTGAAGTTTGCCTACACAGACGTATTTTCCAAAAAATACAGCTAATTTTTCTGTACCTACTAAAATCCGTTGAGAAAAGTTTCAGAAGCCAAAAAGTAGCTAACGAAAAATTATGTTTCAGAAATTATTATTTTATTGTATTTTTGTCATTGTTGGTCAACGTATTTTGGAAATTTTTTCAGAAAGGTTTGCCTAGACAAACGACATTTTGATAAGTTGCAACTAGCAATTAGCTACATATGTAGAACTGTTTTATGTAGAAAAGCCATATAGAATTTTTTGATATATCGATTTCAAAAATTTTTACCATTGAAAAATTGGTTGAAATTTCAAGTTGGTCAAAATTTGACGTTATATCAATCAAATGAAAGCTAGTTCTAAACAACTTTTCTTTTGAGTTAATCAGCGAAAACTTGACTGAAAAATTTTATCGCCCAAATTCTGTTATTCAGAGCGCCACCTTAAATTATGTACTTATGCAATTAAAGTGTGCCAAGAAATGAACACAGAGACAACAAGCCCAATTTTCGGCAAAAACATTCAGTAAGCATTAAGTTGTTTTTAAGTACATTGGCCAGAGGCCATCGTAAACCTGTTGGCCTGCTCATGTCTAATTTTTACGTGGCCTCCTATACTTTATTTTTTATTAAGCATTTGTGAAAAAAGTGTAATCTTTTCTTCCAAGCAACGTGTAAGTATTTTTGAAATTTCTTTAGGTAATGTTTTTTAAACTGTTTTTCAGAATGTTAAACATTGACCAATATTATTTTTTTATTTAGTTGAAAAACCGTCCTATGGCCCGTTTTTTGTTGTTTCCAAACCGAGTTTGTAATGTAAAAAACGTGACTAACAAATTTACAGCACGTAGTTCTTGAATTCAAGACCCGGTTAACCAGTAAGGCTTTGGAGAAACTCAGCAGTAAATGTGTTCGGAAATTAGGATTGAAAAGCACTTAATCACAAATAATGACCGCGTTTAATATTTCCCCTGAAATATTGACACTCAGTCCTCACAATGTAACCCCTTTTCACTCAGCAGAAGAGCTTCTTAATGCATAAAACCAAAAACCAATATCAGCTTATTAGACTGCAAAACCTTCATAAGATTTCGTTTCACCTGCATGTATGTCGTTAAAATTTTATCAGTAAATTGTCCAAAACTATGCTGTAGATATAACTGTGGAATAACTTTTAGTACACTGTCCATGTATTACACGTCTGTCGTCTACCTAAGCGAATGCTTCGAGCTTAGCTGACCCAAAATGACATGAGAAATGCATCCACGCGGTATAGAATTAGTGATTTTTCCGACAACAAACAATTGCAGTTTGCACTGTGTACTTTATGCATATCGTAATATGTATAAGCTCTGAACAAAGACGATAGCATCGTATAGTGGTTAGAATGTGTTACTCTGAAACTGAAGGCTGTAGGATCGATTCCCGAGGAAGAATTTTTCGGAAATTTTTTACCATGCCTACGAAAGGACGGAAATTACAAACCCAGTACACTTACACTGAAGCAAGCCATCCAAGCACTTACATATGTAGGTAAAATAAAGTAGACGGTTGCGATTTAACGGTGGCGGACGTGTAAACCATATTCCACACATGCGCACTTTAACGTTAGCAGCACGTTAGGATTTCAAAATCAAAATTAAAGACCTGTTGGGCTGTGGCCCAACAGGAAAAACACGTGATTTCATTACGAGAAAAATATATTTTAACCATCGAGAACCATCGAACCAACGGCAAAAAAGGTCATCTTACGGATCTTGCCCGACCAGACGCATGTATGTAACGGTAATTTATATAAACTCACCGCAGTTTAAGACATTACTATATTCTGCCACTAATGTGCTACCTTAGAGTTGGACTTATCCGACAACCTTCATTACTGTCTTGTTGAAGTGACGGAGGCGCGGGGCACTCGCTCCCGTACATTAACGATTTGGTTCTTCATATAATGTATAAAAATGCTGGTGGTTGCAAAAGATACCCACTTTTCTCAAAACCGTAATAAAATGGCTAATTAGCGCTCCGCATTTGACGCAGCTCCGTGTCGAATGATCATCATACTGTTCCCGTTATGTACTGTATTTAATATGTCAAAAACCACATTATCAATCAGCATTATTTATTTATTAATTAATAAATAAGTCTTTTATTTTAGATGTCTATGGGCGCAATAGCCGGCGCAGTAGCCAATAAAGCGCGGGAAAAGGGCATGGCGTCTGAAGCGGCCACAGTCGAGGGAGTCGGGGCCCTGACTCCACAAGAGGCGGAGGAAAAACGACTTAAGGCCGCAAATGCGGCAGAGGCAGCGCGAAATCAGGCAGCGCAAACCAAAGCACAAATGGCAGACTTAGCAGCGGCTGCTGCTATGAGAGCGCAGAAAAAATGACTACTCAGAATTGTGACTGTATTGTATTGTATTGTATTATAATAAGCAACGGGTCCAATTTTTTTAGCCCTTAAGACATGTGAGTTGAGATGAAGCAACGAAATTGGACCGATTGAAAGTGATTTTTTCTGACCCGTGTTGAACTAAATTCACAAAGCGCGTTTCACTTTGACTCGGTCTGAACACGTGTCAGTATGGAACTATGAAACACAGACAAAATGTTTCATTACGATGTTCTATTTTATTTGAAAATGAACGGTTCAGACTGACTCTGAAGTTAAACACCTTTTGTGAATATCATTCATTGAAAAACTTCTGTTGTATGTACATAATCATTGTGGGCGATTGATTTATTGATTGATTTATTGATTGTAGATGTTTTAAGCAGCAAAAAACAGCACCAAAACAACTGTAAGGAAACGTGACAAGATTTGAACTAGATCCTGACTAATTGTATTTCAGTTTAACTAATAACATAAAAATTCAGCTGTTTATTAACCATACGCGCATATGCTGCTATTTAACTCAAAAACAAATTTGTGTTATTTGTTATTATCATCTAAAGTTCGAATGGAAGCTTTCTATATATTTTATTTTATATCAATAATACGTTTAACGTATATTTGTCTTATTAGATATTAATACCGCTAGATATGTTAGACTTGTATTTTGTTTCTGCATATATTGTGTTTGTAATACAAATGTAGAAAACAGAATTGTTTTTTGGTAGTATAACTAGCTAGCCTCTAAATACTAAATAATCAATAATGACTGGAAGCTGAAACAACACGAACATCGCACTTTATAACAAAAATAATTGTTAAGTTATAACACGATGTAGCGTGCACTCAGTAATTTATACGCACTGTAACGAGAAGCGCCAAGTGCATTAACGAGTGCGCGCAGCGCACCAGTTTATGCACGCGGGCTTCACGTGTCAGTGCGAATAGATGCTGAGTGCTCACTACAAAGTGATACTTATGTTATATCTGTTTTGAAGTATACAGTGCAATAAATCAATAACTAAGATGCACGCCTACAGCAGTGCAATAACTAGATTCTAGATGCGTGCACTTACATAGTCATTGACGTTAGTTATTGCACTGTTTTTTCAAGACAGGTATGATATAACTTGTTTTAGCGTAAAATATACAGTAACGAAATAACACTAGTACTATTAGCTGTAGTCTGACAAAAACTGTTGATTTTATGAGCCAGAACAAGACATGTGATTTCAGTACAAAAAACGCAAATTTTTGGGAAGCTTCTTTAGCACTTAGCGCGCTTAGTTAAGTGTAATTCCACCGTATTGGACGCAAAAATGTAGATGAATTATGTAGGTTTAGGAATGTTATTGTTTTATTTTTATTTACATAGTTGTTCATTCGTTCCTTTTAAATTTTAACCCGGAATAATTTCAGACGGTTTAGCCTGACCAAAATAAACTCATTCAAGTAACAGGCCAAAGGAATTGGAACCAAGAAAACAAACCTGATAATATGCATGTACTACAGATATGACGTGTATTAGCAAATATTCAGTGTCCGTGGCTAATTTCAGCTTTATAGCGGTTCCCACTCAGCAGAAATAAAAAATTAGCAATGGGAACTAAGTACTGGAAATAATAACTCGACCCGAGTGGGAGATTAGCTCAAATAATAGATAAATCACTGACGCATATTTTGACTTCATGACTTCAACATCCAATATAATAATTTCCCACATAAGACCTTATTATGTGTTTGTTATTTCTTATTTCTGTCTAGTAAGAACCGGGTCTAACTAAAACTGGCTTCAAGTAATCATCATCGATACAGTTTCGGCAATACTGCTTTGACTCCCGCCGAGCGAGTCGGATTTGCGTCGTTTCGAGTTTCCCGCCATTACTCCGGCTTTCGGACCGTGACGCAAACGTCGATATAGACCCTCTTTAATCCCGTTTAACATGATTCTAGGATGGCGTAGATTGGCGGGCCAAGGCACTCGTTTGTTGACAAATCCTGAAATATGATGCTATTTGCTATTTTTGCTCTATTGCTATTTTTCACTATAATGCCTCGAATAAAGCCCTGCTTTGAATAAAACCCCAGGTAAAGCGTTTACGAAACGGTAAAGCCGAACAAGTTCAAAACCTTTGCCTGAACAATGCTGGTTATAATTTTTTTGGCGAGCATGTGAGTCATCTGCTAGCTAACATAGGAAATAGCCCAAATACAGCTTTTAAACTTTTGCATTTGAAAAACTGGCCAAATTTCACTCCGATTAATAAATTCTACAACGTTTATTTTTGTATGTATTCAGACTTAAAGCTTTTTTTATTTGTTCTTCTATGTTGTTAGTTCCATTTCATCCTT
>JASANF010012203.1:0-27250 GCA_030248245.1 Trissonchulus sp. WLG1_4 | reverse complement strand
GTATAGTGGTGCGGGAAAAAAACCCTATTTTCAACTTTTCGGGTCGTCCTGTGCTCCACATAAATCGGATCCATTAATGCTCGTGGCTGTTATAACGACCATCTTTTGCCTAACTGTTGCACTAATAAAATGGATTCTAACTACTCACGTTTCTGAGTAATAAGCCTCGAAACCTCCGGGAAAAATACCCTAATGCGGGGGAAAAAACCCTATCACTTTTTCTGGTTGTTCTATTAGCAGGGAATATAAACACAATTTCATCGTGTTCTACAACTCTTAGGCTGCAGTATGGACTAAAAAAACCGTTTCTGCGACATCCATGTGACTCACAATGATTCTTCAAAAATCGACCCGTTTTGGCAGAAATGACTTCTGCCCAAATAGGCATTTTTTCCGTATTTAAAAGCATTAAAAACAGATTTTTGCGCTTATTACGTGAGAAACAGCGGACAAACACCGCCCGCGTCTATCATTCTTGGATTTAATTGGTACGCAGCAGCTAAAACCTAAATATTGCAAAAAAATGCCAAATTTTGGTGAAACATCATCAAAACAGGTTTCGTAAGGGGTGTCGGGGTATGGCCCAAAATGACAAAAAACGACGTTTTGCGGCCGAATAAACGGTTTTAATGAACTCTACGCATGTTGTTAGCCCAGATGAATTAACTTTAGTAGCAACAATAGGTGAGTTTAGCAAAAAAATGCCGCCAAACAAAATAGGGTTTTTCTTCCCCGCAATAGGGTTTTTTTTCCCGCACAAACTTTGACCAGTCACTGGTCAACCACAGCGTTTTTCACGGTTTTCGAGCTTCAGAAGTATAGAGGAAAGGTAACTCTCTTGAAAAATGCAAACGGCGTTGGTCAAAAGTGTTTTTGTGAAAAATTATGACAAGTCAAAAATTTGGAAAATTTTGTCACTTTGGAATTTTTCAACATGCAAAATTTTGAAATTTTATAAAAAACGCTACAGGCCTCAAAACTGCACAGAAATTGGTGTGGTAAGTCAGTTTGGGATGCGCTTTCCACCTGCATACTCAAAAAGGTCCTATGTCGTGAGGTTCGGCCAGGAAGCACTAGGGTTTTTTTCCCCGCAAAACGCGTAGGGTTTTTTTTCCCCGCACCACTATAATGTTTTACAGAATGACTTCTTGTCAATGCCGATTAAATTTTCCAGGAAAGCTGTAGCAGGCAGGTGAAAATCCCACCCCATTTTTTGGGGGAAAACCCACCCCGATTCCAGAACTTGGGTTTAGCAGGCGGGGAAACCCCGCATTTTCATATTTCGTCATGTATATAGCAGGTGGTAAAAAACCCACCTCATTTTTTGAAAACCTGGACACTTTTTTAGTGGGGGGGGGGCGCGGCGCCCCTCCATTCCAGAGGGGTGCCCCCATAGCCGTATCTTTTCCGGAAGGACGTTTTAGCGCATTTTTAGCTGTAGCGATGTCGTGTTCGTCGGGTTTTTGAGTCCTTTTTGGCTAACTTTGAGATTAGCGTGCGTAGCTATAATATTATTAACGTATGAAAACGTAACATTTAACGTATAATAACCATTATTTCCTGTAAAAAATACTTTATCGTGAAAATGGTGCGCCCCCACCGATCCATGGGGAGGGGCCCTGCCCCCCCCCCTAGCGAACGACCGGAGGTAAAATTTTTGCCGGAGCCGGAGCCGGAGGCAGTGTTTTACAAAAAAATTTTGAATTAGTAAAAAATGTTGACAATTGTGAAAAAATTTTGAATTTTTTTCGAAACAGCATTTTTTAATGTTTCAACAGTCACGCCCCATTTCTATACATATGTCTTTACACACTCATACGACCACTGGCCACTGACTGGTCCCGTTTTTGGTGATCTCACAAAAAAATTTTCATCAACATTGATAAAAAGTCAAAAATTTGGTCAAATTGACCAGTATATACATATGGCATTTTGACTGCGGTGCCAAAGGCAGGTGTCAGAGGGAGCTGGTTGTTCAGGCCTTCAGGGTGTCCGTCTGAACCTCCCCCTTGTAGTCAAACCTTGCAAAATTGTCAAGATTATATATACGTGTATAAGAATATATATATATATATATATATATACCAGGGTTTTTGTTTTGGTCTGAAAAGTTTAGGCCACTTGGCCTCAGGTCCGAAATTTTTTTAGGCCAATTGACAAAAAGCTTAGACCAACTATATAATTTTTGCATTTTTGCAAAAATTATTTACAAAAATGAGCATAGTATATATATTGTACAGAGGTGTAGCCAAAAACAAATTTTGGAGGGAATCGAATTTAGAATTTTAAAAGTGTTAATAAAATGTATTTAACAGCAATTTTAACACACAAAATGACACATATTAGCAAAATTCGTTCAAAGATAATGCTATTTTTGTTACCAGAGCGGCATCTATTTTTGTTACAGGAGCGCTTTTTTGGAGCTCAAACCAACAGCTGACGGATTGGCGAAGATCCAGAAGATTTTTTATATTACGGACCCTGAATTCACAAGAAATTAAATTTTTTCGACAATAAAACAGCTACATACCAACTTGAAACTATATATGCATTACAGTGGCGTACCAGAAAAAAATGCTGAGGGGAAATGAATTTTTACTTTTTGTTTTTAATGGGTTAAAACGACTTCTTAGCAATTTTAACACGCCTCACAAAACGCAAGATTACTAAACCGCACAGTTGCACAGGTCTGGGGCCGGCCCCCCCCACAAAAAAATTGGCGACTTTTTCCACTTTGTAGCCCAAATTTTGTCAACTAGATACGTATTCAATAAATTTTTTCAGGACAAAAATTGAAACAAAAGATGTCACATCAGACAGTCTAATACACAAGGAAATGTAGCATAATATACTCGTGTAGTCATGCAAATGCAGCATAACGTACTTATGTATACATGCATAGACTTTGATGAAAGATAATAACAAGGTATAGTAAGCCACAGAGTTGCAGGGGTCTGGGGGCGGCACCCCCAAGAAAAAAATTGGGGGAATTTTTTGATTTTCAGGCCAAATTTGGTCAATTGGAGACGTATCGAAAATTTTTTCTGCATCCGCAGCTGAAAAAGTTTAGGCCAGCTGGCCTCAATCGCTGAAAAAAATTATGACAATCCGAAAAAATTTAGGCCATGGCCTTAGCTATGGCCTAAAAAAACCCTGATATATACACCCAAAAAATTGACAAATTTGGAAAAGATTGCACTTTGTAGAAGATACGACGCCGTATATAACCCCCCCCCCCCCTCAGACATAAAACACGAAATATTAGTACTATAAATAGTAAATATATTAATATGATTTAGAGAGGTGAAAACCAAACCACCCCTACCAGTATCAATACTAATTCTTGCCAATATAATAAAGCCAGTAGTTGAGTGTGTGTTTTTTCGTGTTCTGTCTGGCATAGTGAAAATTACACTACACCAAAGCCCAAGTCCACAAACGTAAACAAAACTTTCTTCTGAAGCTAGGCCATATCTACCTTACGTGTACTACTTAGCTTCCAAAGTTCATCAAAGTTCAGTTGGGGGAGGCAGCTGCATCTGCCTATTCATTATATTAAGAATGCGGCCAGCATTAAAGCTGTCAAATTAAACGTTTCGCTTATTAAGACTTTAAGACGGTCTTAATAAGCCCAGTCTAAATGCAGACAAGACCCCTAAATGTCTGTAGCTGCTGGGGAATACCGCCCGCCCCCCCCCCCGACCCCTGTAATTTAGGCGTATATCAGTCACGTTGTAACCAGGAAAAAATCTTTAGGGGGAATGACTTTTCTATTTTTTGTAATGGGTGAAAGTTAACTTTTTTGCTATTTGAACACAAAACTTTGCGAAATAACAGCACATGCACATGCAAACATATTTGACCGGCCGAAAACATAAGAGCTAAAACTCAAGTTCAAATCACTAAGTCACATAGTTACAAGCTTATAGGGGTCTGGGGGTGGCAGTGTGAGTGTGAGAAACTTTAATTTGATTTTTAGGCCGAGTTTAGTCAATTGGAGACGTAAAAATACACATTGCTAGAGAGGGGTAGTCATCTCCATCACAACTGGCAGTAATATAAGCACTCTAATCGACTAACCGCTTTGTTAATCTTGCGATTTTTTCTCAAAATTTGAAGTTTTTGCCAAAGTTTGAACAATGAAAATTCTCCGGCTCCTGCACTTTTTTTGCCGGAGCCGGAGCCGGAGGCTCAAATCCGGCCGGAGCCGGAGCCTCCGGTCGATCGCTAACTCCGTAAATGTTTGATCCCCCTCTCTGGCAGGTATTTGTAGAACTCCTTGTTGGCGTCCGCCTTGTGGACCATGTGGTCGATGGTCTGCTTGGTCTTGGCCAGTTCCCATCCCCCTCCCATCCCGCTCCCACTCCCCACCCCACAGTGGGACAGCCCTACCTGTTTGATCCCCCTCTCTGGCAGGTATTTGTAGAACTCCTTGTTGGCGTCCGCCTTGTGGACCATGTGTTCCATGGTCTGCTTGGTATTGGCCAGTTCCCATCCCCCTCCCATCCCGCTCCCACTCCCCTCCCGAGCCTCCCGTCGATCGCTACCCCCCCCCCCCCCATCGTGCGCCCCCCCATAAAAGTTTGCATAAAAATATGCCAGGAAAAAAAACCAGCCCAATTCCGGAACTTGGGTACGTGGTACAGGTCTAAAAATTTGCCAGCGTATAGTGCAGTTCCTGTAGGCAAACGTATAAAAGCGGTATCCAAAATATACACATCTATATACATCCTATGAGTGCACAGTGTGGAAGTCTGGGGGTCCATAGCCGACAGAAAAAACAAAGTCAAAGTGTGGCAGGGGTCTGGGGGCGGCTTACCCCATAAAATAATTATAGATATTTCGTTTTGGCCAAATTTGGTCCCTTAGAGACGTGGCGGAAATATTTTCCGGCCGGGTGATAAAATCAAAGGGATGTCCCTTGCCACTCTGACTGCAGTCTAGATGAGTATGGGTCGCTCAGCGAATTCACCTCCGGTTCAGCATCCGGCTAATTTTTGGACCGCCGGAGCCGGAGGGGCCAAATCCGGCCGATCGCTAATATTTTAATATTTAAGCTTTGACATGTAAATGGATTGACGGCGTGCTCTATTTTTTTCTATAGTGGATGGAAAGTGGTAGTCTGTTTTGTGTGTCAGAAATCCTGTGCTGTGGCGAGCGCCAGGTCGTGCTGAAGCCTCTGCAGCGCTACCCCCGCGGCCGTCGCGAGCGCGAGTTCTACGAGGCCGTGTGGCGCCCCTCGGCCGACCCCCTGCTCACCGCCCTGCGCCCGCTCCTGCCCCAGTACCACGGCGTCCAGATGCTCAGGCTACGGCAGCGCGGTCAGTCTTCAATCCCACCTCGTGCCGTCAAAGCCAGTGCTTTTGTGGTAATTGCAAAAACGGCTCAAAAATTTTGTAATCACGTCCTAATTTTCGGCTACGGCTTCAGGTTTGGTAGAGTTGATTAGATTAGACTGATAATTAGGGCAGCTATTAGGAAAGAATAGGGAAGGGACTGTAATACCTTCAGCGGAAAAATAAGCTTGTTAAATTTACAGAATAGGAAAACTCGTGACATGTTAAGAAGACATGACACTCAAGACATGTTAGAATAGCAATCGCCCTGCTACTCGTTAAGAAGACATGACACTCAAGACATGTTAGAATGGCAATCGCCCTGCTACTCGTTAAGAAGACATGACACTCAAGACATGTTAGAATGGCAATCGCCCTGCTACTCGTTAAGAAGACATGACACTCAAGACATGTTAGAATGGCAATCGCCCTGCTACTCGTTAAGAAGACATGACACTCAAGACATGTTAGAATAGCAATCGCCCTGCTACTCGTTGCTGCTTTCTCCACCATTATTCGCGCAAATTATTAGAAAAAAGATTCTTCTAGAAAATATATATATATATGCTTGCTAAGCAGATTTGTTTTGTGCAAAACCCTGTGCAAATGCACACTTTTTAAAATCTTGCACACAAAAATTTAACTTTTGCACAATACATATGTAATGCACAGTGTCCGACGGGCCTGTAGCATGCACTGTTTTTAATGCAAAATTGAAAAAAATTCCGGGGGCTCCCGCCCCCAGTCCCCTGCGTCTGGTGGCATCGCTGGCGGTATCCTCAACGGCAGCAGGTCTTTACACTGATTTTTGGCAAAAGCCGACCAGCAAGTATATACATTGCTCCACCCAACCTAAAAATTCCTAGACTTGCCACTGGTACGATTTTATGTATATGTACGTAACAGGGGCGTACACCGGAGGTGGAGCGGGGCGATGGGAAAAATTCCATCTTCAAAAACTTTGACGCAGTAAATTTTTACGCAAGGGCCCCCCTTTTAATCTTATTGCACGAGGACGAGGCCGGCCTGGAATTTTTCCTGGGGGCTACCGCCCCCAGAGCCGCAGTCCCCTGCTCTTCGGGCCTTACTCCCCCATATTGTCTTTCATCCATGCCTATGCAGGTATACATGGGTAGCTGCATGCTGCATTTAGTTGTGTAATACTGTCCGATCTGATGTTCCCATCTTTTGTTTTATTTTCTTGTCGTAAAAAATTTACGATACATCTCCAATGGACCAAATGTGATTTAAAAATTGGAAAAATCGCCAGTTTTTTTCCTGGGGCTGCCGACCCCAGACCCCTGCAACTTTGTGAACTCAATGTTCCTCGCTTTTGTGTTTTATTTCAGCACAGGGTTTTTTTTGGGCAAAATACGGGGCAAATGCTCACGATTTTGAAATTTTGCTCAAATTCTGCTCACCGCTCTGAAGGGACCCCCTTTGGTTTTTTATGGACCGGCTGAAAAAAATTTCTGATAGGTCTCCAATTGACAAATATTGGTCTAAAAATAAAAAATTTCTCCAATTTTTTTTCTGGGGGCTACCGCCCCCAGACCCCTGCAACTTCATGGCTTAGTATTCCTTGCTTTTATCTTTCACAAAAGCATATGCATGCAAGGGCATAGCGGGGGAGTGGGTAGAACCTCCCTTTTGGTCGAACCTGGTTTGGTCCCCAGTTTGGTTTTTATCGCTCGGCCGAAAAAATTTCTAAAACGTCTCCAATATTTACCAAATTTGGCCTAAAAATAAAAATTGTCGAAAAAATTTCATTAAAGCCTATGCATGTCTACAAGAGTACATTAAGCTGCATTTACTTGAGTAATATATATACATACACTGTTTGATGTGACGTTCCCCTTCCCATCTCTGGTTTTAATTTTCCTGTCTGAAAAAATTTGTTACGTCTCCAGTTGACCAAATTCGGCCTAAAAACTGAAAAAATCTCCATGTTTTCTGGGGGGCTGCCGCCCCAGGACCCCCGCAACAGTGCATTTATTTAACCTATAAAAATGACCAAAATTACATTTTGTTCATATAATAGTGAGTGCAACGCAATATATAGTGTATGCATGCAATATAACGCCACTGCCACTGCATATATACATGTATACAAATTTTGGCCATCAATATGAAGTCGTTGTAAACATATCGTAGTAGAAGATGGATGATAGATTTTTATTAAACATTAGAAAAATTTTCATCATAAGGGTATCAATTTCGACCTAGCTCCGGCTCCGGCTCCGGCTCCGGCTCCGGCAAATTAATTCACCTCCGGCTCCGGCTCCGGCCGGAGCAAAAATCCTGCCTCCGTCCGTTCGCTAATATATATATGTATATATATATATATATATATATATATATAAAAGCAAGCAAGCAAGCAGTAATATTTTATTTATTTCACCCCCTCTGACTATACCATAATATCTCAGGCGGTGCCGGACGGCGGAGCCCCCCATACCGTCCAAGTTAAACTGTGGTTAAATGCATTTTTTTAGCAAGTTTAACATTTTATTCGCATTACAAAATAAAAGATCATTAAGCCACAAAGCCGTAGGGGTCTGGGGGCGGCAGCCCCTAGAAAAAATTGGAGATTTTTTCAATCCTTAGGCCGAATTCGGTCAACTCAATTTTTCCCGACAGAAAAATTAAAACAAAAGATGGAAACGTCAAATCAGTGTAGTGTATTACACAAGAAAATGCAGCATGCAGCTACCCATGTATACCTGCATAGGCATGGATGAAAGACAATATGGAAGAGTAAGCCCCAAAGTAGCAGGGGACTGGCTCTGGGGGCGGTAGCCCCCAGGAAAAAAATTCCAGGCCGGCCTCGTCCTCGTGCAATAAGATCTAAAGGGGGGCCCTTGCGTAAAAATTTACTGCGTCAAAGTTTTTGAAGATGGAATTTTTCCCATCGCCCCGCTCCACCTCCGTGTACGCCCCTGTTACGTACATATACATAAAATCGTACCAGTGGCAAGTCTAGGAATTTTTAGGTTGGGTGGAGCAATGTATATACTTGCTGGTCGGCTTTTGCCAAAAATCAGTGTAAAGACCTGCTGCCGTTGAGGATACCGCCAGCGATGCCACCAGACGCAGGGGACTGGGGGCGGGAGCCCCCGGAATTTTTTTCAATTTTGCATTAAAAACAGTGCATGCTACAGGCCCGTCGGACACTGTGCATTACATATGTATTGTGCAAAAGTTAAATTTTTGTGTGCAAGATTTTAAAAAGTGTGCATTTGCACAGGGTTTTGCACAAAACAAATCTGCTTAGCAAGCATATATATTATCTTTTTTCTAATAATTTGCGCGAATAATGGTGGAGAAAGCAGCAACGAGTAGCAGGGCGATTGCCATTCTAACATGTCTTGAGTGTCATGTCTTCTTAACGAGTAGCAGGGCGATTGCCATTCTAACATGTCTTGAGTGTCATGTCTTCTTAACGAGTAGCAGGGCGATTGCCATTCTAACATGTCTTGAGTGTCATGTCTTCTTAACGAGTAGCAGGGCGATTGCCATTCTAACATGTCTTGAGTGTCATGTCTTCTTAACGAGTAGCAGGGCGATTGCCATTCTAACATGTCTTGAGTGTCATGTCTTCTTAACATGTCACGAGTTTTCCTATTCTGTAAATTTAACAAGCTTATTTTTCCGCTGAAGGTATTACAGTCCCTTCCCTATTCTTTCCTAATAGCTGCCCTAATTATCAGTCTAATCTAATCAACTCTACCAAACCTGAAGCCGTAGCCGAAAATTAGGACGTGATTACAAAATTTTTGAGCCGTTTTTGCAATTACCACAAAAGCACTGGCTTTGACGGCACGAGGTGGGATTGAAGACTGACCGCGCTGCCGTAGCCTGAGCATCTGGACGCCGTGGTACTGGGGCAGGAGCGGGCGCAGGGCGGTGAGCAGGGGGTCGGCCGAGGGGCGCCACACGGCCTCGTAGAACTCGCGCTCGCGACGGCCGCGGGGGTAGCGCTGCAGAGGCTTCAGCACGACCTGGCGCTCGCCACAGCACAGGATTTCTGACACACAAAACAGACTACCACTTTCCATCCACTATAGAAAAAAATAGAGCACACCGTCAATCCATTTACATGTCAAAGTTTAAATATTAAAATATTAGCGATCGGCCGGATTTGGCCCCTCCGGCTCCGGCGGTCCAAAAATTAGCCGGATGCTGAACCGGAGGTGAATTCGCTGAGCGACCCATACTCATCTAGACTGCAGTCAGAGTGGCAAGGGACATCCCTTTGATTTTATCACCCGGCCGGAAAATATTTCCGCCACGTCTCTAAGGGACCAAATTTGGCCAAAACGAAATATCTATAATTATTTTATGGGGTAAGCCGCCCCCAGACCCCTGCCACACTTTGACTTTGTTTTTTCTGTCGGCTATGGACCCCCAGACTTCCACACTGTGCACTCATAGGATGTATATAGATGTGTATATTTTGGATACCGCTTTTATACGTTTGCCTACAGGAACTGCACTATACGCTGGCAAATTTTTAGACCTGTACCACGTACCCAAGTTCCGGAATTGGGGTGGTTTTTTTTTCCTGGCATATTTTTATGCAAACTTTTATGGGGGGGGCGCACGATGGGGGGGGGTAGCGATCGACGGGAGGCTCGGGAGGGGGATGGGAACTGGCCAATACCAAGCAGACCATGCAACACATGGTCCACAAGGCGGACGCCAACAAGGAGTTCTACAAATACCTGCCAGAGAGGGGGATCAAACAGGTAGGGCTGTCCCACTGTGGGGTGGGGAGTGGGAGCGGGATGGGAGGGGGATGGGAACTGGCCAAGACCAAGCAGACCATCGACCACATGGTCCACAAGGCGGACGCCAACAAGGAGTTCTACAAATACCTGCCAGAGAGGGGGATCAAACATTTACGGAGTTAGCGATCGACCGGAGGCTCCGGCTCCGGCCGGATTTGAGCCTCCGGCTCCGGCTCCGGCTCCGGCAAAAAAAGTGCAGGAACCGGAGAATTTTCATTGTTCAAACTTTGGCAAAAAGTTCAAATTTTGAGAAAAAATCGCAAGATTAACAAAGCGGTTAGTCGATTAGAGTGCTTATATTACTGCCAGTTGTGATGGAGATGACTACCCCTCTCTAGCAATGTGTATTTTTACGTCTCTAATTGACTAAGCTCGGCCTAAAAATCAAATTAAAGTTTCTCACACTCACACTGCCGCCCCCAGACCCCTATAAGCTTGTAACTATGTGACTTAGTGATTTGAACTTGAGTTTTAGCTCTTATGTTTTCGGCCGGTCAAATATGTTTGCATGTGCATGTGCTGTTATTTCGCAAAGTTTTGTGTTCAAATAGCAAAAAAGTTAACTTTCACCCATTACAAAAAATAGAAAAGTCATTCCCCCTAAAGATTTTTTCCTGGTTACAACGTGACTGATATACGCCTAAATTACAGGGGTCGGGGGGGGGGCGGGCGGTATTCCCCAGTAGCTACAGACATTTAGGGGTCTTGTCATTAAGACTGGGCTTATTAAGACCGTCTTAAAGTCTTAATAAGACGAAATCGTCTTAATTTGACAGCTTTAATGCTGGCCGCATTACTTAATATAATGAATAGGCAGCATGCAGCTGCCTCGCCCCCAACTGAACTTTGATGAACTTTGGAAGCTAAGTACGTACGTACGTAAGGTAGATAGCTGGCCTAGCTTGCAAAGAAAAGTTTCGTGTTTACGTTTGTGGACCTTGGGCTTTGGTGTAGTGTAATTTACACTATGCCAGACAGAACACGCATACATACATACACACACTCACACTAACCTGGCTTTATTAATATTGGCAAGACATTAGTATTGATACTGGTAAGGGGTGGTTTGGTTTTCACCCTCTCTAAATCAATATTAAATATATTTACTATTTAATACGTTACTCAAATATTTACCCGTGTTTTATGTCTGAAAGTGAGAATCCTCTTGCTACTTATATACGATAGGTATATATACCTCAAACTGAAAAGTGAGTTCTTCTATTTGAAGCTGAACAAAAGTCAAAGCCGTCGAGAATCTGATAGGTACTACATGTCTATGCGGCTTCGTAAAATGCTAATCAATGCTATATATATAATTATTATTTAAAAAACATAAATATTTGCGATGATATTAATATTATATTGCTGGCAAATTAACAGATGCGCAGTATCAAGAGTACATAATAGCTTCTCACTCTATATAGAAGAAGAGTGAGACACTCTCCAGCCTGCCTGTGTTATAGCACAGGCAGATGCGCTGGTCGTTTTCAGGCTACATGTTGACATTCTATGCAACATGTGACCGGCCAATCAGAAGCGAGCTTCTATTCTCTGATTGGCCGACGCCTGTGCACGTGCTCCAATCATAAAACGGGATAGGGATAAAGGCTAATAATTCATTATTTGTTCATAGTCTGCTTGTAAAAACATTAAAAAAGGTTTGCAAATACCTTTGGGGATATTTTGGCAAACTTTCAGCGAAATTGATTGAGAAACTTTGAAGAAATTCAGAAAAGTTTATATCTCAAAAGTTTCGCAATCAATTTCGCTGAAAGTTTGCCAAAATATCCCTAGAGGTATTTGCAAACCTTTTTTAATGTTTTTGCAAGCAGACTATGAATAAATAATGAGTTATTAAGCTTTTAACTCTATCTTAATGCTTATCAACGCATCAGCGATTATATACTAAAGTGTGTTACGCATGGAATCTACGCGCTGATTGGCCAGTCACATGTTGCATAGAATGTCAACATGTAGCCTGAAAACGACCAGCGCATCTGCCTGTGCTAGAACACAGGCAGGCTGGAGAGTGTCTCACTCTTCTTCTATATAGAGTGAGACGCTATTATGTACTCTTGGCAGTATTAATCACTCAAAGAACGTTTGTGGTGTGTTTGTGTGCAAGAGTGTGACTCTCATGTTTGTGAGTGTGTGTGCGTGTGTGTGCTGTCTGGCATAGTGTAAGTTACACCAAAGCACGAGGTCCACAAGTCAAAAGTAGACCCGAAACTTTTCTTTGCAAGCTAGGCCAGCTATCTACCTAACGTACGTATATACGTACTTAGCTTCCAAAGTTCACCAAAGTTCAGTTGGGGGCGAGGCAGCTGCATGCTGCCTATTCATTATATTAAGTTAAAGCGGCCAGCATTAAAGCTGTCAAATTAAGACGATTTCGTCTTATTAAGACTTTAAGACGGTCTTAATAAGCCCAGTCTTAATGACAAGACCCCTTATATACGGCGTCGTATCTTCTACAAAGTGCAATCTTTTCCAAATTTGCCAATTTTTTGGGTGTATATATCAGGGTTTTTTTAGGCCATAGCTAAGGCCATGGCCTAAATTTTTTCGGATTGGCCTAAGTTTTTTCAGCGATTGAGGCCAGCTGGCCTAAACTTTTTCAGCTGCGGATGCAGAAAAAATTTTCGATACGTCTCCAATTGACCAAATTTGGCCTGAAAATCAAAAAAAACCCCAATTTTTTTCTTGGGGGTGCCGCCCCCAGACCCCTGCAAGTCTGTGGCTTACTATACCTTGTTATTATCTTTCATCAAAGTCTATGCATGTATACATAAGTACGTTATGCTGCATTTGCATGACTACACGAGTATATTATGCTACATTTCCTTGTGTATTAGACTGTCTGATGTGACATCTTTTGTTTCAATTTTTGTCCGAAAAAATTTCTGATACGTCTCTAGTTGACAAAATTTGGGCTAAAAATTGGAAAAGACGCCAATTTTTTTGTGGGGGGTGCCGGCCCCAGACCTGTGCAACTGTGCGGTTTAGTAATCTTGCGTTTGTGAGGCGTGTTAAAATTGCTAAGAAGTGCGTTTTAACCCATTGCAAAAAAGTAAAAATTCATTTCCCCTCAGCATTTTTTTCTGGTACGCCACTGTAATGCATATATAGTTTCAAGTTGGTATGTAGCTGTTTTATTGTCGAAAAAATTTAATTTCTTGTGAATTCAGGGTCCGTAATATAAAAAATCTTCTGGATCTTCGCCAATCCGTCAGCTGTTGGTTTGAGCTCCAAAAAAGCGCTCCTGTAACAAAAATAGATGCCGCTCTGGTAACAAAAATAGCATTATCTTTGCACGAATTTTGCTAATATGTGTCATTTTGTGTGTTAAAATTGCTGTTAAATACATTTTATTAACACTTTTAAAATTCTAAAAGTCGATTCCCTCCAAAATTTGTTTTTGGCTACACCTCTGTACAATATATATACTATGCTCATTTTTGTAAATAATTTTTGCAAAAATGCAAAAATTAGTTGGTCTAAGCTTTTTGTCAATTGGCCTAAAAAAATTTCGGACCTGAGGCCAAGTGGCCTAAACTTTTCAGACCAAAACAAAAACCCTGGTATATATATATTCTTATACACGTATATATAATCTTGACAATTTTGCAAGGTTTGACTACAAGGGGGAGGTTCAGACGGACACCCTGAAGGCCTGAACAACCAGCTCCCTCTGACACCTGCCCTTGGCACCGCAGTCAAAATGCCACATGTATATACTGGTCAATTTGACCAAATTTTTGACTTTTTATCAATGTTGATGAAAATTTTTTTGTGAGATCACCAAAAACGGGACCAGTCAGTGGCCAGTGGTCGTATGAGTGATGTAAAGACATATGTATAGAAATGGGGCGTGACTGTTGAAACATTAAAAAATGCTGTTTCGAAAAAAATTCAAAATTTTTTCACAATTGTCAACATTTTTTACTAATTGAAATTTTTTTGTAAAACACTGCCTCCGGCTCCGGCTCCGGCAAAATTTTACCTCCGGTCGTTCGCTAGGGGGGGGGGGCAGCCCCCCTCCCCATGGATCGGTGGGGGCGCACCATTTTCACGATAAAGTATTTTTTACAGGAAATAATGGTTATTATACGTTAAATGTTACGTTTTCATACGTTAATAATATTATAGCTACGCACGCTAATACTAAAGTTAGCCAAAAAGGACTCAAAAACCCGACGAACACGACATCGCTACAGCTAAAAATGCGCTAAAACGTCCTTCCGGAAAAAATTTTGGGCTATGGGGGCACCCCTCTGGAATGGGAGGGCGCGCGCCGCGCCCCCCCCCCCCACTAAAAATATCCCAGTTTTTCCCAAAAAATGAGGTGGGTTTTTTCTCCGCCTGCTATATATACATGACGAAATATGAAAATGCGGGGTTTCCCCGCCTGCTAAACCCAAGTTCTGGAATCGGGGTGGGTTTTCCCCCAAAAAATGGGGTGGGATTTTCACCTGCCTGCTACAGCTTTCCTGGAAAATTTAATCGGCATTGACAAGAAGTCATTCTGTAAAACATTATAGTGGTGCGGGGAAAAAAAACCCTACGCGTTTTGCGGGGAAAAAAAACCCTAGTGTTTCCTGGCCGAACCTCACGACATAGGACCTTTTTGAGTATGCAGGTGGAAAGCGCATCCCAAACTGACTTACCACACCAATTTCTGTGCAGTTTTGAGGCCTGTAGCGTTTTTTATAAAATTTCAAAATTTTGCATGTTGAAAAATTCCAAAGTGACAAAATTTTCCAAATTTTTGACTTGTCATAATTTTTCACAAAAACACTTTTGACCAACGCCGTTTGCATTTTTCAAGAGAGTTACCTTTCCTCTATACTTCTGAAGCTCGAAAACCGTGAAAAACGCTGTGGTTGACCAGTGACTGGTCAAAGTTTGTGCGGGAAAAAAACCCTATTGCGGGGAAAAAAAAACCTATTTTGTTTGGCGGAATTTTTTTGCTAAACTCACCCATTGTTGCTACTAAAGTTAGTTCATCTGGGCTAACAACATGCGTAGAGTTCATTAAAACCGTTTATTCGGCCGCAAAACGTCGTTTTTTGTCATTTTGGGCCATACCCCGACACCCCTTACGAAACCTGTTTTGATGATGTTTCACCAAAATTTGGCATTTTTTTGCAATATTTAGGTTTTAGCTGCTGCGTACCAATTAAATCCAAGAATGATAGACGCGGGCGGTGTTTGTCCGCTGTTTCTCACGTAATAAGCGCAAAAATCTGTTTTTAATGCTTTTAAATGCGGAAAAAATGCCTATTTGGGCAGAAGTCATTTCTGCCAAAACGGGTCGATTTTTGAAGAATCATTGTGAGTCACATGGATGTCGCAGAAACGGTTTTTTTAGTCCATACTGCAGCCTAAGAGTTGTAGAACACGATTGAATTGTGTTTATATTCCCTGCTAATAGAACAACCAGAAAAAGTGATAGGGTTTTTTTCCCCGCATTAGGGTTTTTTTTCCCGCATAGGGTTTTTTTTCCCGGAGGTTTCGAGACTCATTACTCAGAAACGTGAGTGGTTACAATCCATTTTATTAGTGCAACAGTTAGGCGAAAGATGGCCGTTATAACAGCCACGAGCATTAATGGATCCGATTTATGTGGAGCACAGGACGACCCGAAAAGTTGAAAATAGGGTTTTTTTCCCCGCACCACTATACGGCCTGCCAAAGGCAGACAAAGCTTTTCGCGACTTTCGCGATATGCGTATCTTCGTAACCCACAAAATCAGCTGGCAACACAAAAATTGGTGGTGGTACACTCGTAAGGTTTCGGACACACTTTTCATCTAAATACTGAAAACTGACAGAGGGTAAACCGTTCGGCCAGGAAGCACCAGGTTTTTTCCTCGCACCTCAATTATAGCAGGCGGGGAAAAATTCACCCCATTTTTTGGGTGAAAAAACCCCACCCTAGTTCCAGAACTTAGGTATGTGGTACAGGTCTGAAAATTTGCCAGCGTATATATATATAGTACAGTCCCTGTAGGCAGACGTATGTAAGCGGTATCCACAAGGCGTCTCGCTGGTATTTATATGAGTCAATATGTTATGTATGACTTTGACTTGCTATAACGAAAGCACTAACTTTATTAAGCGGACACTATTTAGCAGTTAAAGTGTCCGGGTCCGGGAGGGGCAGTGTGGCAACTTACCCAGCCTGTCCTCGACCTTCTTGGAATATCGGTGCCCCGCGATCTGGTAGCCGAACACCTCCAGCCCGTCCGGCAGCACTCGCCGCTCCATCTCCCCGCCCACCAAAACAGCCGCTGCCGTGTTCGTCTCGCATTTCATCACACTGCCATTCTTCCAAACACCAGCCTGTCTAACCACGCACTGGGAGTCATTCATATCAGGCAGGGGGTGGCTTGTCTCAACATTTCGAGACATATATACACTTAGGGTTAAATACACTAGGGGGGGATACCCCTATTTCATTTTTTATATTTTCTGAGATACGACCCCCCGAAATCACAGAAAAAATATTTCCAGAAATAAACTATAGTCAGATGGGGTAAAAACAATACAAAATATGAGTATATACAAGGTTTTTGCTTTCCTGGATTCAGTTTCTCGGGAACACTTTTTTCCAACAATATATACTTCGCGGAGTTGCTGTACAAAACCAAACTTTTTTCTCTGTATTACTAATTTTATGTAAATCGAAAAATAAACGTATTTTTTTACCCCCAGTTTGAATCCAGGGGCGTAGCCAGGATTTCGAAAAGGGGGGCGGTCGCACCTTGTCCACTTTTTTCCTCGGGTCCGTGAAGCTGGCGAAGAAAGTAGTGGCACAAACTCTGAATTTTACGGCACAAATTTACTCACATTTGTGCTAAATTTGTTCCGCAAAAATTGGAATTTGTGCCTTTACTGGAACGGAGAACGAGGGGGGCCATTTTCGTGGTGTTGACTTCACAACACGAGGTGCCAACTTCACAACTTTTTTTGTCATCTCTGAAACGTCAATTAAGGTGGCGCTCCTGAAATATGGGTTTTGGCCATTATTTTGAAAATACGCAAAAATAAACATGCATCACAAGAACAAAAGTTGTTCAGAAGTGAATTTCCTTTAATTTGATACCCATATTACCTGAAAAAATTATTTTTGAGCTTTTTTCTGTAAGAAAAATAGATTTTCACGAAAATGGCTATATAAGCCAGTGTATTTACACGTAAGTGATGATTTTGGAAGATTGAAAAATACTAGTAGCTGTGTTTTACTTGCACATACTTCACAATATTTGGTCTGTTACTGAGTGTGGTGTAATTGTTTTGTAAAATAAAGCTGTATTTTCTGCATGATGCTGAAATAAAGTGCGTGTGAATACAAACGCAAATTTCGGCTTGCGATTTTAAAAAATTGGTTCAACGAAAAAACGTAAAATTCGGCACATTAGCTATCTTGCTGTGAAAAGAAATCGCAAGCCGAAATTCCGCTCACGATTGGGCTACAGTGAATGCTAATTTGTATCAATCAACATCTTATTTTGTGTTTGGGCTTACTTTTACACCAGCTTGCTATTGCACATCTAAAATTAGCCCCAGATTGACGTTTTTTGAAAAGTCATATTTCAAGAGCGCCACCTTAAACTTAGGAGTTCTTTCGTTTTGTATGACCATAATTTATCAGTGTAATTTGTGCCGCAGTTTTAAAGATGAAACACAAACTGTGGAAGCGAAAATTTGCGTTTAAAATTAAAAGTTTTGCCTTGTTGCCTGGCTTCAATCCGCTAAACAGAATTATAAAAAGAAAAATCCGCGAAATATCAAGTGATCCTTTTCATAATATACACTTTCTACTGGCGAAATTGGGTTAAATATAACTCAGGGGTGACTCAGGGATCTTTTACTTTTTGGTCTAAAAGAATCTATTCTATTTCTTAGATGTAATGAGCAATTGAGTGTGAGTACAGTATGCGTACGTACAGTGAAAGGCTGCCGGTGCAATTATGATATGCAAATGAGTTGAACTGTATGTTCGCGTGTACCTATGCTGATGTGCCGTTGTACAGTAAAATCTTGCCCAGACCAGTCGTCTTATTATACTGGTGGCAGCGGCACACTGATTTTTTTACGAACTGTGCCTTCGTGTATAATTCCGATTATTATTGCTCTTGGTGGGTCTTTGGTTGGGGGCATCGGACGGAACTGAAGCTGTGGGGGCATTTGCTGTGGAGCCTTTCTGCCTGCCTTTGTCGATACCTGCCTGCCTTGTGCTACATTCAGGTGTACCACCAAACATGCTTCCCAGACGCAACCGCCCAAGCAGTGGATATGATTCAACCCAATTCGGTTCAGCTCAAGAAGTGGAATTTTGGTGAATTTTGACTGCAGCTTTTAATAGTTCCTATTACGAACTTGAATTTAGACAATTTTTTTATAATTTTATGTAGACCGTATTATTGTGCAAAATTGTGTTTATGTTCATGGTTGATTGATAAGATAGATGCATACTCGGCCTAGAGACCCTATTACTGGTAGATTTGTAAAGGCTCAAAATGCACCCGAAACTGAAACGTCTGATGAGTTTTTGCTTACTGTAGATTCTGAAACGAATACTGTAGGTGGGTTTGAATCGAGAATGTCGACATGAACGTGATTGCTCCCCCACGTTTGCTGGCGTGATAGGTGATGATATTGCTGCATTTTTGGATGAGTTTGATTGTGTGTCTGTTGCGAATGAATGGTCGCCAACGCGACAAAGCCAAATTTTGCCTAGTTTACTAAAAAATTCGGCAGCTAAGTACTGGGCAAGCCTTAGCTCTAGAAGAGGAACTGGTTTATTGTCAATAACTGAGAATAAGGCAAGGCTAAAAGAGAGATATGCTGTGCCAAAAGAGCCCGATGCATACTGGAACAAGCTCAGTTTACGATATCAACGCGATACAGAACCGGTTAGTAGCTTTTACCAGGAACTTGAGCGCATGGTGTTTAAGGCCTTTCCGAATCAGAGTCAGGCAGAGCGTGATAAAATTTATCGAAGACACTTTCTGTGTCACCTGAAGCCTAACCTACACCTGTACGTAAACTGGTTTTGTTCCACGGTACGAAATCGCTACGCGATACCTATGCTGTAGCTTTACGTATGGAGGCTGATGAAACTTTGTTAAGTGATGCTGGAGCTACAGGTTCTGTGATATCTGAAAGTAGGATTAGTGAACTGGAAAAAGAGCTAGAAAAACTAAAGACGCGGCAGGCCACTGCGTCAGTTTCGGTTGCATCAGCGTCGACTGCTGCACCACGACACCCGAATACTGTAGAGAGTAGATTAAGTCGACTTGAAGGAAAGTTGGATAAGTTACTGGCGGAGAAGTCGGCTAAACCTACTAGTAGACCTCAAGTATTTTGCTATGGCTGCGGGGGAACAGGGCATTTCAGACACAACTGCCCGGGGTCAAGCTATAATAATCGAGGTCGAGGGTTCAGGGGTCGTGGCAGAGGGCAAGGTTACGGCCGCGGCAGGGGTGGAGGTGGCCAGCCCTCTCCACAGCTGTCGGAAAACTGAGTAAGGCTGCCAGTGAAGGGGTACTGGTGGCCTCCCCCAGCGAGGAGAAACAAGTGGAACCCCCAAAAAAGGAGGGAACGAAAATTTTAACTATTTCCTGTGTAGCTAATTAATCATATGTAGTTGGAAAATACTGGATGTCAATGTACTGTTTATGCTTGAAACCGGGGCAGCGGCTAGTATCTTGAGTGAAGCGAAGTTTAATGAAATTCGAGAACAAAATAGAGAGCAGAAGTTAAACATTTCACAGTCTGAAATTACTTTAGTTATTCTTTCTAAGCAGGAATTGCCAGTTTTCTTAATTTTGACTGCTAAATGCAAGTTGGTTAGTAAATTTTTTATGCATAGTTTCTATATAGTAAAAAATTGTCCATATAATTGTCTATTGGGTTATAATTTTTTAAAAAATTGTATCATAAACTTCAAAGATAAATACTTGAATTATGCGAACGAGTGCATTCCACTACGTGAACGGGCAATCAATGAAACTTCCTGTGCCAGTTTAGCAAAAAAGTGCGAATTACCGCCATTTTCTATTTATTTGGTTGTCGCCAGAACACCGGTTTTTACCGGTTATCAAGTATTTGAACCGGTAATAGTCCATGACTCCGGGATAGCATTTGATGTGGAAAATTTTATAAAAGCAGCAAGAGCTGTTGTCAGTGCAGATTCGGAGGGGCAGGTGCCGGTTCAAATTTTAAATTTGGGCAGTAGCCCGGTTACACTGGAAGACGGTACAAGTTTAGGAGTTTTGCGAAACGATTATAAAATTATACCTGTACCAGAAAAGAACAGTACCTCGATAATAAGTGTAACTACTATATCAGATAGTGCCAAAAGTGAGGCACCAAAATTGCCTTTGTGTTGGGAGTAAATTTAAGTAGTAGTAACGTTACTGAGCAGCAAAAAACCGCCCTTATAAAATGTTTGTCAGAAAATTTGGGTGTTTTTTCACGTGATAGCGCCGATCTTGGCCGCACAAACCTAGTCAAGCACACTATTGAAGTGGAAGGTGACCCTGTTCAGCAGCGCCCTTACAGAGTACCTCATGCGCAAAAAGCTACCATTGAAAAGCATATCAAGGATATGTTAGCACATAATATCATTAGCCCGTCTGCAAGCCCGTGGTCCTCACCAATTGTGCTTGCAAAGAAAAAAGATGGGTCAGATCGCTTTTGTATCGACTTCAGAAAGTTAAACCTGCTGACCAAATGGGATTGCTTTCCACTTCCACGCATCGACGAAACACTCGATAAACTAGGGGGAGTAGGTTTCTATACCACATTAGACCTGTGTAGCGGCTATTGGCAAGTAGGGATGAGCGAAAAAGATCGTGAAAAAACAGCTTTTGTGACAGACAATGGTCTGTTTGAATTTAATGTCATGCCGTTTGGGTTGCGGAATGCACCCGCGACATTCCAAAGGCTGATGACAGCGGTCTTAGGTGGTCTTAGCTGGAAATATTGCCTCGTATACTTAAACGACATTATAATTTTTTCAAATACTTTCAGCAATCACCTTGTACACCTGCAAAACGTTTTCGACTGTTTAAGGAAAGCTAATTTAAAACTAAAGGGTAAAAAATGCTCTTTTTCTTGTTCTAAAATCCGGTATTTGGGTTACGTTTTAGTAGCGGGACATGGCATAAAGCCCGATGCACAAAAAATTGATGCTATTGCTAGCTTTCCCAAACCCAAATCAGTCAAGCAGCTGCAATCCTTTCTGGGATTGGTATCGTATTACATGCGATTTGTGAAACAGTTAGCTACTTTAGCTGAACCACTAAACAAGTTAACGCGTAAAGGCGCAGAATTTAGCTGGTCACAAGACTGTGAGAACTCCTTTGCAGCAATCAAGGAAAAGCTAACCACAGCACCAATTCTAGGACTGCCAAACTTTGCCAAACCTTTCACTGTATACACCGATGCTAGTAATTTCGGTCTTGGAGCCGTACTGGCTCAAAAAACAGAAAAAGGAGAAAAAACCATAGCATATGCGAGTAGGACATTGAATAAATCCGAGCGAAATTATTCAACTGTGATGCGCGAGGCGCTAGGAGTAATTATTGCCATTCGGTATTTCCGACCATATTTGTACGGGAGACCATAGCTGCACATAGGGGGGGGGTAGCGGGGGGTATCCACCCCCCCCCCCCTGAGGAGGGTCGGCACCCCCCCCTCAACCCCTCACCCCCCTCTGATGGCCAAGAAAGTACCCCAAAAATGCGTAAAAAATTGACTAATTGCAAAAAAATTTCGCCTGCGGCCAAAAAAGTACCCCAAAAATGACTTGAAAATCGAAAAATCTGAAAAATTTTCGGCTGTCGCCGAAAAATGGCCAAAACTAGGGACCACCCCCCCCTTCCGCCAGGGTCGGGCACCCCCCCCTCGCCGATTCCACCCGTGCATCTCTGCGGGAGACCGTTCAAAATTGTGACAGATCACAAACCGTTACCATGGCTCAGAAGCATGAAAAATACATCTGGAAAACTAGCGAGGTGGAAAAGCATTTTAGAAGAATACGGGGTAACTGAAATTCAGTACAGAAAAGGTTCTTTACACAGTAAAGCTGACGCGCTTTCGCGTCGCCCTGAGACGGACATTACTGTGTCTACTGTGATTACCACGGAAGCAGCGCACGCAGAAAATAAAAATTTGATAAGTTTAGACCTTTCTGACGAAAAGTTTCGAAAACTACAACAGACTGATGCATTCTGAAAACAGATTCGCAAACACTTAAATGGTGAGCCAGTCTCGTTTCCTCGAGGCGTCAAATCAGCTAAGCTTTTCGATAAAAATGGCCTGCTATATTGTAGGTCAAGAAGGAAAAATCGGCCTAGATTAGTGACGCCAGAGAGCTTGCAGCGTCAGTTATTGAAAATGTATCATGACTCTCCAATGTTAGGTCATTTAGGCTACGAAAAAACCATGTGGCGACTCATGAAAACTTTTTATTGGGTAAATTTGCCGAAAAGTGTGAAAAATTGGTGTAAATCTTGCCAAGTTTGCCAAGAGCGCAAGGAAAACCCAATTAAGGGCAAGCCACCACTCCAACCTATCCCGGTTGAAGGACCGTTTAGGGTAGATGTGCTAGGCCCATTGAAAACAACAAGAAAGAAAAACCAATTTTTACTAGTTTTTGTCGATTACTTCACAAAATGGCCAGAGGCTTTCGCTGTTCCATCTGGTGAGGCTGGAGTTGTCGCACAAAAATTAGTGGAAAAAATTATGGTCAGACATGGGTGTCCAAAAAGCCTTCTGTCGGATAGAGGAACAAATTTTTTATCTAAGTTGGTAGCCAAAGTAAATAAAATTTTGGGGTGTGAAAAAATTAATACAACTCCCTATCACCCGCAATGCGACGGGTTAACAGAGCGTTTTCATCGAACTCTTTTGAGTATGCTACGATCCTTTGTTTCTGAAAATGGAAAAGATTGGGATCGATACTTGAATTTCGCTCTGCTAGCTTACCGAACCAGTCGCAACACTTCCACCGGGTTCTCACCATTTGAGCTAGTGTACGGTAGAGAACCTAAACTACCGGTAGAAGCTGCACTTAAGCAGAGCCGAAAGAAAATACACAGATAAACGTGATTATATGGCTCAGCTAGTTAATTAAAATCGGTACATGAGCAAGCTAGGAAAAGTATCGATATAGCGCAGCAACGTTTTAAGGCACAATATGACTCTCATGCTAAAACCGTAAGCTATAAAAGGAGAAGGTTATGCTGAAAATTACCCCTAAAATAGCAAAGTTGCGACCTCGATGGAAAGGGCCATATACAGTTCTAGAGCAAACGTCGGCGGTAAACTACAAAATACAAAACGACAATAAGAAACAAGCAGAGAAGCTGGTAGTCCATGCAAAAAATTTGAAGCCATATGTTGCACGCATGCAAAACTAAGTCAGACTTACTGCAGAAGTTAGCCAAGCTTGCATTGGAGTAAATGGTTTAATAGAATCAATTGATTTGAATGCGTTGATTGGTTGTGTGTATGAATGACCAGACGACTGAATTAACCGTGTGTTTGCATGATCTGATCTGAAATGCACTGACTCTGACTCTTAGACTAGGACTAGGACTTTGTATGACTGAACTTTAACCAGGATGATTGCGTATGAATGATGTAGTATGAATGAAATGAACTTGAGTGGATTTCTCAACGATGCAAGAAAGACCGAAGTAGATAAGATATTCCGGACTTTAAAAGTATTCTGCAGCGCCTATACCGGAAGTTTTGTTGTAGGGTGAATACCTATACGCAGATTGCCAGGTACCCGGACGGAGATGTTCCAGTGATACTATTCATTAGCAGGTCAAAAGACTATCCTTGGCTGTCAAACTTCTATTCGTGCCCTATCAAATTGTGGGAGCGTGAGTTTCCATTTGGGGTGGAACAGGCGTATCAGTCTCAAAAGCCCTCATCGTTAACTCTGAGGAGTTTATGACCCGCATTTTGAATGGCAGTTCTGCTCTAGATTGTAAAAAGATAGGCAAAGACGCAGAAAAACTGATTACGCGTCGACAGTGGGAGTCAGCTAAAATCCCCGTAATGTGGGTTTGCCTAATAGCTAAATTTTCGCCAAATAACGACCTATTGCAGAAACTACGAGCGACAGGAAAGTCGATCTTGTGTGAGGCAAACGCATATGATCGATTTTGGGGTATTGGCGCTGCAGAACACCAATTACTTCGTAGACCTAACCTTGTGCGGACTTCTAGTGGTTTGAATATTCTTGGTCGTATGCTTATGCGTGTACGAGATTGGCTGAACGACTGCTTTAAACCGCCCTCATTGGTGTGCGTAGTGTAGCACTGATGGTGTAGACTTGACCACAGGTTGATGGACAAAACCTGATGAAATTGCTTTATTGGTTAAAGTTCGAGAGCAGAAGATGGCACAACACGCTATATATGTAGCTATCAATTGTAATAACTATATTGAAAGGTTCTACATTAAAATAATCAGCCAGTTTGTATTTTTTAAATAGTATAGGTTTAGCTAGACATTGCTACATTTCCCTTTCGTCCTGTGAAAAGTTAGAAGACTAAACAAGTACAAATTATCAAATGCAAAAACCGGTACAAACTAATCCAAAATCGAGGTCAGGGAGCCTCAACAAGTTAAGTTTGTCACTACAGTACAAAGTTGTCAAAGAACTAGCAGAATATATTATTAAACAGTATAAAAATAATAAGGATGTACTGGGGTCTGTTTTTACCCCTTCAACAGACAAAAGGACAATAGGTTAAATACGGATAAACTATAGTCTAATCATATATTATAGCAGCACAGGCACAAAATTGCTGCATGAATCGGCAAACTTGGGGGCAGCGTCCCCAACACAGTTTGCTCAAACCAACATTACAATTGCTCTGGGGTCAGAGTCCCCAACACAGTCGGCTCTAAGCAAGATTATCAATCGCATTCTCTAACAAACTCTGCAGTTTTTGAGCTCCAGTGAAATTTAAATGCAGGCCATTGCCACTGTATAGACTAATGTCGGAAAACTCGTAATGCAGTTTTAACAGCTTAAGCCTAGGCTGGTTATTCGCGCACAAATCCCCAAGCCTATAATTGACCGCGCGAACTCGCCCCTCCATGCTACTCAGACGCACCACGTACGAGCTGTCGCAATACCGCGGGAGGATTTCGCATAGTATCATGGCAGCGTGAGGTCTTTCGTGCAGGAATTTTGAGATGCCAAATTCAAATTGACGAACGATGTCCTTAGCTTTTCGAGGTTCAAGTCCACCACCTGGCGCCTGACGTTGAGGCATTATTGGCATGTTATTTGTCCCACCTAAGATGATGCAGCAGTGATATCCAACGTGAGTGGCTGCCCGTGCAATTTTCAGCAACGTTTGAATCTTGGCTCCAGGTATGCAGACGCTGTGGAAGTACGGACTCTTCACAAGTTTGCGCCCGAGCGAGTCGCAGATCAGCAAAGCAGGTGGGAATTTATAGTGACCCTTAAAAAACGCCCTGATGACCTGAAGACATTTTCCTTGCAAATTGAGTCCAGGAAGTGTTCCTAAGAATGACTTCAGATAATTCCGGTCAAGCTGGGCTCCCCATGTGCCGTCCGTCGGGCTTGCTTCGATCATCAGTTTGTCTTCAGTGGCCAACAATTCAGACTGTAGACGAGAATTCTAACCAAACTTGGACATCAAAATGCCAATCATAATTGGGACTGACGCGATCCTCCACTTAGTCGCCTTGAAATTGACAATGCGGAAATCCTTGGCTCGGGCCTTGCCAGCGAATGGATTCGTCAACTCCAGGATCTCTTTCCAAGCCAGGTCATCTTCGAAAAGAAAAGCTTTCAAAAATGTGTAAGCTAATTCTGATGCCACAAACGTCTCACCCATAAGCGTAAACGAGAAATCCGGTGACCGATACATGTTGGATAAACAGGTAGATGGTCCGAAGAAGGAGATGATACCACGAGCGCGATCTTCCTAAAAATAGACAACCATACAAGCACTGGGGACAGCAACCCCTGACATTGTAGGTATCTGCACTAAATTACTCCATTACTAACCAACTAATTAGTTCAATAAAGGGACAATAGCATGAAAAATAAAGGAGAAGATTTTGCGCGAAAACAAAGCCATAAACAAAAAATTAATTGACAGAGGCAATGAAGAAGCAAACTAATTAGTAAGGTTACTAGATCGCTCGTTCTCTCGTTTCAAATTGTTCACGTGCGCTCGAAAAGGCTTACCGGAGCCATTAGATTTGCTTATCTGGTATGTTACTGTAGATAATGGTTTTAAGACAACATACCCTCTTTGCCATTTAGACTGACCACCTCGCCTAGGGTTACGCCGCAAAAGAACAGGTTGACCACACAGAAAAGCAACTTCATGTGATCCCCTATCATAGCCTAACTTCTGGCGCTCTTTAGCACTAGCTGCATTAATTTTGGCGTGATCGTGAAAAACTCGAAGGCCTTTGCAGTGTTGCATAGAAGTATAGCTAGCTATGTTGTATAAAAGTATAGCTAGCTAGCTATGTTGCATAAAAGTATAGCTAGCTAGCTATGTTGAATAATGGTATAGCTAGCTATGTTGCATAAAAGTATAGCTAGCTAGCTATGTTGCATAAAAGTATAGCTAGCTATGTTGCATAAAAGTATAGCTAGCTAGCTATGTTGCATAGAAGTACAGCTAGCTATGTTGCATAAAAGTATAGCTAGCTATGTTGCATAAAAGTATAGCCAGCTAGCTATGTTGAATTAAGGTATAGCTAGCTAGCTATGTTGAATAAAGGTATAGCTAGCTATGTTTTTTAAAGTATAGCTAGCTAGCTATGTTGCATAGAAGTATAGCTAGCTATGTTGTATAAAAGTATAGCTAGCTAGCTATGTTGAATAAATGTATAGCTAGCTATGTTGCATAGAAGTATAGCTAGCTAGCTATGTTGAATAAATGTATAGCTAGCTATGTTGCATAAAAGTATAGCTAGCTAGCTATGTTGCATAGAAGTACAACTAGCTATGTTGCATAAAAGTATATCTAGCTAGCTATGTTGAATAAAGGTATAGCTAGCTATGTTGCATAGAAGTATAGCTAGCTATGTTGCATA
>JASANF010012201.1:0-38366 GCA_030248245.1 Trissonchulus sp. WLG1_4 | reverse complement strand
GCCGCCAGAATTCATTTTTTTGCATTACAAAATCAGTGTTGGTCATTTAAATTAAATAAACTCAGTGTTGCGGGGGTCTGGGGGCGGCAGCCCTCAGTAAAACACAGAAATTTTCAGTTTTTAGGCCGAATTTGGTCAGCTGGAGACGTATATATCAGAATTTTTTTGACAGCAAAAATAAATCAAAAGATGGGAGAGTCACATCAGACACTGTATTACAGAAGTAAATGCAGCATACGTACTCTTGTAGTCATTCATAGGCTTTGAAGAAAGATAATAACAAGGAATAGTAAGCCACAGAGGTGCATGGGTCTGGGGGCAGCAGCCCCCAGGAAAAAGTTACTAGAATATTTTGATTTTTTGGCCAAATTTGGTCAATTCGAGACGTATCAGACATTTTTTCGGCCGGGCGTGAAAACCAAAGGGAGGACCTTTGTTGATAATTTCTCCAGGTTCTACCAAAAGGAAGGGATCGCGGTGATTCCACGCCTGGCTTTGCCCCTGCATGCATGTATAAGAAGGGGATGAAGGGGACCCCCGAAAATCGAGGGGTAGGGGGGTGGGTCCCGAAAATTTGGGCTAAATTTAGTAAAAATGGCAATTTTGCGTAAATTTTACGGAATTTTGAAGAATTTGGGGAACTTTTGGTCAATCAGGGGAGAGGGTCTCCAAAGTTTGGCCGGAAAGGCCCCCTCCCCCAAAAAAATTTGGCCCCCTTGCCCTTACATGTATGAGAGCAAGCGACATTAAGTCGCAAATTTGCATCAGCATGAGATCAGCAGCCTCCCTAAAAATCCAATTTGGAAATTTTTTATTTTTAGACTGAATTTGGGCAAATGGAGACGTATATATCGGAAATTGGGTCGGAAAATTTGAGCCGTGGGTCGCTCCTTGGGTACCCACTTCAACCTGCGCGGTTCGCTAAATTTTTCCCGACCCGCAAAACCTGACAAATTAACGACGTCGGACTCCAATTCTAGAGAAATTAGAGTAAAGCGTATATAATAGTGCAAGTGCAAAGTTCGTTTAAAATAGCAATGTGAATAATGTACAGATGTACACTATGTACACATGTCACACTAAAAATAATTAGCAGGTATATAGATTTTATGGAATGGTGGGGCAAAGAGGGTAGTGAGTAGGCTTTTACAGTGCGGGTTGGATTGCGGGTTAGCCGCGGGTTGGGTCGCGGATCCAAAATTTTGATCCGCGTCCACCCCTGTGTGGGCCACATGAGAACTTGAACACACAATAAACAAGATGAGTGATGAACAACAACTGTTATTGTAACAAAGTTATCATGTTATATATATAGTAGCGGGGGTCTGGGGGCGGAGCCCCCAGAGAAAATTTTTAGAAAATTTACACGAAATTTGAACATTTGGGACGTACAAAAAGTTTTGCAAAATCCCGAAAATTTCGGGATTTGAGTTCGGGATCGGGATCGGGATCGGGATTTGCGTTCGGGATCGGGATCGGGATCGGGATTTGCTTTCGGGATCGGGATCGGGACCGGATCGGGATTTTACCCTCGGGATTCGGGATTCGGGATCGGGATTCGGGATCCCGTTCGATCACTAATATATATATATATATATATATATATAATATATATATATATATATATATATATATATATATATAATATATATATATATATATATATACATGTATATATATATATAAGCTTTAATGAAAGATAATAACAAGGAATAGTAAGCCACAGAGTTGCAGGGGTCTGGGGGCGGCAGCCCCCAGGAAAAATTGGGGGAAATTTTTGATTTTCAGGCCAAATTTGGTCAATTGGGGACGCATCAGAAAAATTTTTCGGCCGGACCATAAAAACCAAAGGGGGGACCCTTGTGTAAAATTTCAGTCGGAAGAAATTACGGGGGGGGGCGGCGGCCCGAGAGGTATATATAACATACATGTATGAGGGGGGGGGATGGGGGGGTTCCCCAAAATCGAGGGGCCGGGGGGGGGGGGGGAGGGTACCCAAAATTTTGAAAAATGGCCATTTTTTAGGAAATTTTTATCAAAATTGATTGGTGGGGTTTTTTGTGAGGAGGCGGGGTGGGAAGATTTGGCGGAGAGGCCCCCCCCACATTTTGGACCCCGTTACATGTATGATTGAAAGGCAGATAAACTTTGTGAAGTTCTAGGTGTATAAGTTTGTTACATCTCAGTCAAGGTTTTTTTTTGTGTCCAGAAGTGTGTCCAGACACAATTTTTTCTTGCGGGACACAATTTTTTCCTGCCGGACACAACTTAGACACACCTCTCGAGAAGCCCCTGACAATGCTTATGGTGATGATGTAGCTAGGTTTACCGAAAAAAATTTCCGATACGTCTCCAATTGACCAAATTTGGCCTAAAAATAAAAAATTTCCCCCAATTTTTTTCCTGGGGGCTGCCGCCCCCAGACCCCTGCGACTCTGTGACTTACTATTCCTTGTTATTAACTTTTATCAAAGCCTACGCATGTCTACACGAGTATATTATGCTGCGTTTAGTTGTGTGATACACTGTTTGGGCTGATGTTCCCATCTTGTGTTTTATTTTCCTGTCGGAAAAATTTTCTGATACGTCTCCAGCTGACCAAAGACTCAACTCATTGCCCTTGAAATGGCTGCTTCTTTACAAGATAACGTAAAACTAAAAAACGCTATTATAAAAAGTGAAAAAATTTCTTCAGACCTCCCCCCCCCTCGAAATTGAAGTCTGGGAACCGCCAGTGCTGTATGTATATACATGAGTGTATACATTATGCTGCATTTACACTGTAATGTGACGTTCGAAACTTCAAACCCATTGGTTTTTCTTATTCGGAGGGAAAAAGTTCCGCTACGTTTCCTATTGACTAAATTTAGCCTGAAAATCGACAAGGTCTTCATTTTTTGGAAAAAAAATTCCGATACATACATACATCTACTTTTGGTTTCTACGCTCAATTTCGCCCAAACAATCCCGCAAGTGTTGCAAAAATTGCTTTTTCTATGCAAGCTTGTGTATAGAATTTTTAAAAAGCTCTGGCTTTTGGGGGCTGCGGCCCCCAGCCCCCGCAACCATTGTAGATGAATTCTGTGTTTTACTGACAAGTGCGGTTAAAAAAACAATTGGCTCTATCTATACCCACCGTTGCAAAGTTTTGGGTAATGCCACTGCACATCTTATTTACTTTTCTGCATAAACAGCGAATAAGCAAAAATGGTTTACATCAAGCATGGACACTTTGTAACCCATACTTGACTCCAGCCAAGGTTTTTTTGTGCAAAACCCGTGCAAATGTACTCTTTTTTTAAAAATTTTGCACAATAATGCACAGTATTTTATTGTCGAGCCTGTGATAAACTCAGAATGCACTGTTTTTAATGCAAAATCTAAAAAAATTCTGGGAGCTGCCGCCCCCAGACCCCTGCGTCTACTCGCATCACTGCCGTTTGACGGTATGTCTGGTATTTTTTGTAGTATTGGCTGTTATGTTTCAGTAGGTTAATGCAAATCTTGAAATTATTTTTATTTATATACCCGTTTCATTGAAAAAATTCCTGGATCTTCCACTGGTATGGCTTTAGGGCATACGCAGGGGAGGGGGTAGGGGGGGAATTCATACCCCACGTAAATTTTTTCCCACTGAATTATCACACAAGAGTCCTCTCTGCGGTTTTTATTACCCGATCGAAAAATTTCTACGTATCTCTACAGGTATAAAAACACATATATTTGTTTTATACAGGCAAACAAAAGGCATTTAGTTTGCACAAAAATATAAATTTTTGCACAATTATGCACGCAAAATGAAAAAAACCTGCTTGACTCGAACGGCCGAACTGACACCCAGACACACTTGACGCTTACGGGACACAAATTTTTTTCGCCGGACACAATTTGGACACACCTTCCATTTTCAAAAAAAAAACCCTGATCTCAGTTTGCTATAATGAACAGTGCAAAAAACTCCGTTGACATTTCTCGAGCATTCTATACTGGAAATGCTGCTCGAAATTTTGAAAGGAGCACAAATTAGGCATCGGTTGCCTTGAAAAGACTAGATTATTTATTCGCCATCACACCGATATGTTATTTTTTGAAATGTGTTAAAATGCACTTAATTGCGATTTTAACGCAAAAAACGACACATTACCATTTTTTCGGTCAAAAACATGCATATTTTCCACCGCTGCAGCATCGAACGTAAAATTGGAGCTCAAACCTCCAAAAATTACAATACGGTGGCCGGCAATGGTCCAGAAGCTAGCAAATTAGCAAATTTTCCGAAATTTTTTGACATAAAAAGTAAAAACTGTAAAATTATATACTAAAAATGTATTTTTTGTAACAAAAAACAGCTAAAACGATACACCAAACATTGTATTAAGCAAATACATAGGGCACAATGCAGATGTATGTACATGCTTATGTTTTCATTTAAGATAAAAGCAAGGAACACTATGCCAAAGAGTTGCAGGGGTCTGGGGGCGGCAGCCCCCAGAAAAAAATTGGGGAAATTTTTGTTTTTTAGGCCAAATTTGGTCAATTGGAGACGTATCAGAAATTTTTTCCGGCCGGAACCAAAAGGGGCACCCTTGTGTAATTTCAGTCGGAAAAAATTTTGGGGGGGGGGGGGGAATTCCCCCCATTCCCCCCCCCCTGACTACGCCCCTGGCTGCTACTACCATGCTGAAGATGCACTATTATGCTGAAGATGCTTAACATTGTTGCTATCACCTGTTTGTGTGTTGTCCATTCAGGTATGTTTTGATGCGTGGGAAGAATCCGTGCTGAATTATTTGCGCACAACTGGTCGCGCGCGCAACTGGTCCGAGAAGCAGAGACATCAGAATTTGTGGACTAAGAAGGGTTATGATTTGGCCTTCAAAGCTTGCGATTGTAAATGTGGGCGAGGACACTTATGCAAGGATCTGGATTACATACCTCCTCCGGCTGTAAGTCTAGTTTAATATATAATATTACTCGATTATGTGACTATAAAGTTTCTTGGAGTTGCAGTAAATTTTTGTGTCGGCTTTGGCTGGAATATTGGGTCCACTGGCAACGCTTCTGTGCAAAGACACTTAAGAACACATTTTATTACAAGTAAATATGCTGCTAAATCGCTTAGAGTTCAAAACACCGAAAATTTATTATTGTTTTTAGTTATTTATATTAATTTCTAAAATCACCTGTACATAAAATTTTAAAAGTGAGCGAGATTGCTTGTCGATTTCTAAATAGTTTTGTTTTCTTTGGCCGTGCCAAAACTTAACACTCAGAAGTCTCAGCATTCCTCGGTAACTTGAGTTCTGTGGACAGTCAGTTCTGTACAAAATCCCCGAAAACATCGAAAACGCAACAGCCACTCAACTTGAATATGAAATAATATTTGTGATTGCAGAATCATTATATATATACGTAGTTAGTTATATACTGCTTCCGTTTCATTTTTGCCAAGTTCTGTAACGCTTACGTCATACGTGTTGCCAGAATGTAACTAGCATAATATCTGGGTAGCCGTTATCCTAATAGTGAAGCATTCTGATGTAACGTTTAGTGCGCAAAAATTAGTTTTCTGTGATAATATTGGGTTTTCCGACAACAAACTTTTCCTAAAACTGCGAAAATTTGTTGATGAAGCAGACAACTTCAGCCTGCACCCCAAAATTTTGTTAGACAAGATCGTGCAATAAATGTTGCTATCATTGCAGACAGCAGAGGACGACAAAAAGAAGCGCCATCGTAAAAAGAGCACGGGCTCGGTGAAGGTGGTGGTGAATGGCGCTTGTGCAGCCGGGGGGGCCTCTGGGGGTCACCCCAATGGCACTCCGGCCCCGCAGACATCTGCCACCATGGCTGCCGCTTCGTGCAATGGCAGTATGGCAGCCGCAGCATCTGGCAGTGGCTCCAGTGGCAGTAAAACTACTCAGCATGCGTTGGCAACAGCTTCGTGCTCTTCTGGTGTGTATAATGCGGATATATGTATATAATGCAATTGCAGTAATTTTAATACTTTTTCGACGGTATAATGAGATGTCGTCGTGTATTACACTTGATTAATTGTAATGTCTAGCTAGGATCTCATTCCGCATAATGTTTATATTTCGCTACGTTTTTATTCTTCCATGCATCTCTTATTTTCTTCCCTATTTCTGGATTCATAGACCATAAAAAATAAAATTGTTGGGTGTGCTGGCAAACCGGAAAAAAGCGGTCTGTAATGTTAGTCAAAAGTGAGACTTCCTCCTGGACCAGAGACTTTAGTTTCAACCTCATGTGCTTTAACTTTATAAGCTTTATAAGTATGTGCGACTTTTGTTTCACAAATTTGTAATTATTATACAGTATACACATAAAAAAGAGTGCACAGATTTTAGTATTTCTCCCTTGTTTTTCTGTCATAGCTTTGTTTTTCTATCCCGATTTATACACATAATAAATCTAAACAAGTCTAAATACAAACGTTTGCACAAGTTTTGATAAACCGTATTATTCTATATTTCAGGTGCCACTGCGACAGACCCGGCAGCAGCAGGGGGGGACACCTCGAACGGGTCCTACCCGGCGGGGACCGTGTCCGGGGCTCCGTCCACCGGCGCCATGAGGGCCCGGGCTCGCACCCTCAGCTTCTCCTCTGGCTCCATGAGCAGCTCCAGCCCGCCGGTCCCCCTGGCTCACAGCTACGGAGGCAAGGCTGGCTCTTCCAATTCCATCTGTGGAAAGTTTGATGTCAGCGCCATTCATCAGGTGAGCATATTGTTAGGATAGGATTAGTTTGTGGATTTGAGTTTTTTTGTTGTTTTTCTATTTAGAATTTTGGTGGTTTTGTTGTTCTAGTTTATATTTTATTGATAACCATTGCATATCGACTACAGAGGTAAAATTTTCACCCCAAGCTCTTTTGTTCGAGAACCTCACCCTAGTTTATTCATTTCCTTCATTCTTCATCCACATTCTATATGCAAACTATTATTCTTCCGTGTTAGCACGTAATGTCAATAATTGTGTGCAATGTGCATACGTGGACATTATATTTCTGGTGATTAAAAGGGAGTCTCAAATTAATTATATTTAGAGTGGAATTGGAAAGTTATTTCGTTGGCTTGCTGCACAACACCCGCTTCGAAACATCACGAGCACTCTTTTTTCCTTTCAGTGGTCCGGCGGTCGCGCACCTAATTAATATTTACAAATTGATACGTCGAAACTAGAAATTTAGCATGCACTAGCTGTGTCATTGAATGATGTTACGATACAATCAATTTAATTACATTTAGATAAGCGTAATCGTAATTATTGCAGATCGAAACTTCGGGCAGCATATTTCAAAGACGCTCAAGTTTTCGCCGATTCTTTGATGTTCTGCCGAAGTGGGAAAGAAATGGATATCACATTAAAATGGAGGATGATTGTCCACAGGTCAATACTTAGCCATGTTTGTTTAGTGTATTCCTGCGGCTTCTTTTTAATCAAATATTTAAAAATGCTGTACTAACACGGAACGGAAACGACGCATATATTTAAGGACACGTTTTCCGTTTCAGAGGATTTCACTGAGACACGACATTAAAAGCTTTATAGACAGTCAATGTCAATTAGTGTAACTCACTTCGGTGTCAAATGTTTTGTTCAGTTAGTGTTTTTAGAGTTCGTTGAATCGGAGTGAAGTTTTATCCTGAGCTTTAAATGAAATGCAGGCAAAACAAACGATTAGCTTTCACTCAGATTCAATGTTTGGTGTGGTCCACACTAAAACAATCTATGCAACAATTTATGCGTTTCAGGGCAATGACGACACCCGGTGCTTTGTGCTGACGAATTTGGGCGACCACAAGCAGACGGAAGTTCCTTGTCTACTGTGTTTGCAGCGATTACCAGTGTTTGATCGCTATCCCTTGATCGATGGCTCTTTCTTTTTAAGCACAATTAACTATGGTTTTGGTGGCATACAGGTACTATTTTAGTGGGTTTTTTTATTTTTAAGACTTCGCCTTTGTAGATCACAACTTGTTGATATGCCTTTTGGTAAAAGCTACAAATAGATACCAGATTGGTTAATAATTTTGTAAACTTATTTTTTCGCGAACGTTATTTCAGTGCCTGTTAACTTTTTCTAAAATGTTTTTATCCTAAAGTCAGTAACCATAAATTTCAGTTGTAAACTGCAATTCACTAGCATGATTTGACGTGTCCGTGTCCATCAACAGCAGTACTTTTTTCATGTAAAAACACTTAAAAAATCTTGTTTGCTTATCATACAGGTGCGCTACGAAGGCGAGCAAAAGTACATGTTTGCCGTGTGCGTGGACTGTCTGTGGAAGTCGCCGGAGATCGCGTGTCAGCGTTGCCTAGCAACCCGTTGGTTCCGCGGCGACGCCCTCCAGCTGGGCACCATGTACAACTATGACGTCATCTCCGCCTTCCAGTGCGCTTGCGACCCCATCTGCGCCCGCTGCTCCAAATTCACCGCCCCGCCGCCGCCCATCAGCGTGGCCTCTGGCTGTGGCCAGACGGCCCTCACGGTCGACGGCCGCCTCTGCCCCACCTGTGGCGATGTGCAACACCGACCCGTCCGCAGCATCAGTCAACTCATACTGCCCAATGCCGAGCAGTGTGCTTGACTTGTTTTGTGTGTTCTATTGCTGTGCGTGCGTTTAGGGTCGATTTATATTTATGGCCGTTCAGCGAGTCAAATAATTCCTACCTCAGTCGTTTCACATGATAATTTAGAAGGTTTAGGTAGCGGCCTTGATTTTTATTAGTACTTAAGACAGTGTAAGTCGACTCTATTCGAAACTCGTAGCTAGATTATAATTCTGATCGAGCTATCAATTTCGAGCGAAGCTCAGCACAATATTGTTACCAGTGTTGTTTTTTGTGAATGTGAATAGGTTTTTCTGTTTTTGTTGTTTTGTGGCTATGTTGCCCGAACTATCGTGATGTACCGGTTTCATGTTATGTGACTGTTCTGTTTGTTGTGTTGTGTAGTTGAGTTAACTCTTGTCGGTGTGCAGATTTTGGAAGTGCAAATGTTTATTTCGTTTAGCTTATATTACCGTGTTTGCTGTCGAGTATAATAATATTATTTTTGTAGTAGTAGTAAATTGTTTAGTCTGTCGTAGGTTTTATAGTTAGTTTCTGTGTAGTCAGTAATTTTTGTAAAAGTGATGTCGTTGTAGCTTGTTTGTGTATTCAAATATATATTTCAACTATATGTTAAATATGTAACGATTTGTAAATAGTGAGTTTCATGTATATTTAGCCTGAAAAACTGTTGGTTCGAATTTTTTATAATTAATGCAAATAAGAATAATATGTTACTCCAAGCGTTATTTTATTGTAGAATAGAGCCGTGTTTTTTGACGATGAGGTAAGTTACCGACTGCTACCCAGTGTGATTGTATTATATAATGCTGTTGTTTATATGTCGTTCAACGTATGTTGTAAGCTGGGTTTTTTTTCGCTGGCAAATTTGCGCAATTTTGCGAACAGCTTGAATTTTTTTTCGCAAAATCAAATTTTTCTTTGCAGACTTTTTTATTTATGTATATAATGCAGTCGTTTTTACATTAAAATCTTAATAAACTATTATTTCGCTCCGCCTATATGATAACGCAATTTTACCTTTTTTGACCAAAAAGCACAAATTTTAACATTTTTATGGAAATTTATGGAGCCTTTATGGAAATTTTTGGCTTCCTGTGTTGTAAATGAGAATTAGGGCCTATGAGACTCGGGGGCTGTGGTGTAGTGGTAGCATGCTTGACTTCGAAGCAGGCGGCCCGGGTTCGATTCCCGGCGCCTCCATTTCTTTCATTCTTTCTAAATTGGGGCATCCTCTTTCTATTCAACATAGTGGCGACCGTGACATAGGACGGAGAGGATAGGGCCGGGTCCTCAGGACAGCCCTATCCCCGAACCGTCTTCGGAGGTGGGTTAGGAGCCCCATGCCCTGGGTTGAGGTTGGCACTTCAACCCTTACGGTACTCGTGCTGTGTGCAGTATGAATGTGTACATAGTCTTGTCTTGTGTGGTCCCTCGGTTAAGGGTAATCCGAAAAACCCTCGGTTTCGGTTAGGGGTGAACCGGAGAAAACCCTCGGTTTCGGTTAGGGGTGAGCCGGAGAAAACCCTCGGTTTCGGTTAAGGGTGAGCCGGTCAAAACCCTCGGTATTGGTTGAGAATCGTTCTGGGTCGATCGAGAAACCCTGTGGTTGCGGGTAAGCCAGGAAACCCTGAGTGTGGTGTGACTGAAGTAGGCTTGGAGGCCTACGTGTGAATGTGCTCCGCCCTTGAGGCATCGGGTTCACCCCGGGAGCATGAGTATCGACCGAGTATCGTTGCAGGGTCGCAACGATGTTCGAAGGGGGGACCCTGTTGTAAATGAGAATTAGGGCCTATGAGACTCGGGGGCTGTGGTGTAGTGGTAGCATGCTTGACTTCGAAGCAGGCGGCCCGGGTTCGATTCCCGGCGCCTCCATTTCTTTCATTCTTTCTAAATTGGGGCATCCTCTTTCTATTCAACAATTCACAGAATTATTTTGAAATTTTTCACAATCACAATCCATGCCTGGCATATTTTTAGTGGGGGCGGCTGGTGGGGGCGCCCCCCCATTCGCTCCGGGCCCCCCCATTTCAGATGAGGTGCCCCCCATAGCCCAAATTTTATTCCGGTAGGACTTTTTGTTTTTAGCTGTAGCGATGTCGTGTTCGACGGGTTTTTGGGTCCTTTTTTGCTAAATTTAGTATAAATGTAGCTTTAATAACGTATGAAAACGTAACATTTAACGTATAACCAATTTAACCAATTTTTCGTGTAAAAATAGTGTTTTATCGTGAATTTGATGTGCCCCCCCATTTTGGTCGACGCCACCCCATCAATGGGGGGGGGGGGGGCTGCCCCCCCCCATCGCGCCCCCCCCCCATAAAATGTTGCCTAAAAATATGCCAGCATGCTCAGCCGTAATAAATATTCCATTTTCAATGGACCCAAAACTGTCGTTATCTGGCGTGAAAATGCACCCATTTTGAAATTGTTCTTGGTGTTGTCGCCTCCAACCCCTATCATATTGTGGCTTAGTGCTACATGCGGTCGTTGTGATACAGTGGAAGGAAATCTCCCATTTACAGTCTAGTCTTTAATCAAGTTAGCCATTTACTGTCAGTTCCCACATCAAAATCTCAAAGTTTCAAGAATCCGGGCATAGGGGTTCAGAAAAAGTTGGGAGATTTTTTTTATTTTTAGGCTAAATTTTAACGTATCGGACGTATCGGAAATGTTTTCCGACCAAGTAAAAAAATAGCGCATAGACCTTACGAGTTCACCTCAACTGCGTCAAAATTTTTCGCAAGGTTTGAAAATTTTTTGCAATCAGCAATTTTTTTCGCAATTGCGAACGTTTTTGCGAAAAAAAATCCCAGGTTGTATATAAGTGTTGAATGTTTACTTTAGTAATTTTCTTCAGTTGTTCAAAGTTTTGCCAATAATGCCAAAAAGGTGAACTATTCTTGAAACGCTTGCAAGGGAGCGCTCTGAGTAACTTTCAGAATTTAGTTTATCATTATTTCACTTATTTGACTGACATCAATTTTATTGCTATTTTGCATTCACGACAGTGTTTTCTAGAATTTGAGCACGTCTAGGATTAGTATAGGTGAAGGTAAATAGGTAAATAAATTAATCCGTGCGTCTTTTTAAGCATACAAAACTTTCCCTGAATTTTCGAATAGAACCAGGCAGCCTGTGGGAAGGCTAGCTATTTTGGTCAACGTTTGCAGAGTGGGGGACGGGGCTGAAACCAAGAAAAGGTGGTAAGTTGTCTCGACAACCGCTCAGAAAAATTTCACCCACTTTTGTTGCCGCTCATGTGAGTTATGTTTTACGTCCAGTCTCCACTGTTGTTTATTATCTTGTCGGGTATGTACCCGGGTTTTGCAATTATTTGGGTATATTGTATATCACTGCTGACTCTGCCTGATTATTGTATTTTGTCTAGGTTTTTGTATTGTATATTTACAGGATTGTTAGTCATTTTTTTGCTTCGGTATTGTTTTTCTGTATATTGTTGATAGCTTACTGTGCATTGTGCTGTAGACTGTAGTATATAAATGGTTTGAGGGTCAAACTTGTTTTTGTTACTGTTTGCTCTGAAATATTTTATGAATTTTTGTACGTGTCTTGCGTATTTCCATTAAATTTTAGTTCGTTCAAAAAAGTCTGTCCTCTATATTTATTTTATCTATTGATCTGCTGTATTAGTTTGGCTTTCAAAATTGAATTTGTCAAATCCGGATTAATAATGTCGTGATCATTTTTAGTTGATTATTGTATAACATTTGTTGAATTATTTATTTACGGAGTCGCGTAAAATAATTTCTATTTTCTTAGCTCTGTCATGTAGCCTGTAGTATCCAGTGTGCTTAGTTGGCTAGTGGTTGTTAGCGGTTTTGTACTAAGTCTAGGCCTAATGTGTCAAACGTCTTGTTAAGTTTATTTGTTGTATTTGCGTTCAAATGCTGAATATGCGTTTGAAATGCAAGTAATTTCAAGCAGTTCTCCGTATTTATTGGTTTGAAAAAAACTGATTGTGACTTTCTCTGTATAATAATGTACTTGCATAAACCGTTAGACGTAAAATTTAGTTTACTTATTGCAAGCGCATATTATGCCTTCCTCCTAAAAAATAGCATTAAGCGCGATGATTATAATATCATATTATAAAAATGGATGTGCTTTACTTGATTTTTGTAGTTCAAGTTTGACCCTGACTATCCACAAGTATGAATCATTGCTACTTGATCCTTTCAAGTGAAGTGAAGGAGAGCTTTTGTTTGCTTGTTATTCCCTTGTTTTGCGTACTGTAGCATTTGTCCAGTATAACTGATTTTGTTTGGCTTGCGATGCGACGTGAACATATTTTTAGTTGAATCTGCAATTTAGTTTAAATTCTGTGCTTTGTTAAAGGTTATCTTCACATGTAGAGTATATTGTATAGCGCTTACCTTCTCTGCGTAACACAGTCAAACCGCTTGATAAGTAATAAGAAAAAGATGTAAAGTTAATAACTCATTATTGACTGATTGCTGTGGTGCAAAAACAACGCAAAATGTTTTCGAATACCTTTGGGTTATTTTGGCAAAGTTGCAGCTAAATTAGTTGATAAATAACATTATCATCATTAATTGAGAAGCTATTGAGCAGCATCACTGAAAACTCTCGTGGAACCACAGAAGCTTTGTTCCACTTCCCCCTCCGCAGATTTCTTCAACTACGTTATGGTTACTTGCGTAGCGTATGTTGCATTGCTTTTTGTTATTCAGATTTTCATATTTTCATGTCTGTTTAGTTTTTGGGTAAATGTGTGTTTCGCATTCGATATATATTGTATTGATTGTCGTCAAATATTGTATCGATTATTATTCACGCATGCTATTCATCATTCAATACGATTATATCGTGTGAAATTGGACTTAAGAAATATTTTAATGTAATGGATTTGTGGGTCAGGGGCACAAACTCAGTAACTCACAATGTTTCTTAGCGTTTGCTTAAATTTTAGAAAGGTTATGTCATTCGAATTATATTATTGTGTTTTCTATTAAATTAATAACTTTGCATTGCAAACTCCAAGCTGTTTTAGGTCAGTTTCAGGTTAGGTGTCACTGGGTTTATTATCGGGTTTTGCTTTGTGCGGGTTTAATGTTTTTTGTGTCTCATAATTTGAATAGGGTGAATTTGCGATTGTGTAAAAATGAATTTATACCTGATGAAACGGGCTCATAATCTTCATGGTTGTATTTGTAGAATCAGACCACTGTTAGTGGATTAGTCTAAATTTTGTAGGTACTGTTACTTCTAGTTCAATAAAAAAATTGTATGAAATTATATAATGAAGGTAGGTATATATACTATCAAGAGTACATAATGGGACATAATGTTATTATGGACTCTTGACACTAGGTAATAGATATTTTTAGAGAATAATGAAATGATTGAATGAAATCGATGTTTTATTGTTGAAATTGCTAAACGATGTGTAATTGCGGACTTTTTAGTGTACAATTTTTGAGACTCTGTATCAAATTTGGCTGCTTCAGAGGCCGGCAACTTTTTCTGGATACGTCTGTTTTGAATATTGATTAAAATATATTGAAAATTGTACTAGAAAACTTTGTAGTGAAACATTCATTTGATACTGAGTTTGAGTCTGAGAAGTGAATAAGAATTACTTTGCGATGGTGGAACTCATTGTTATTCTTGTTTGTTTGTAGCCCAATACTTTATTGTTAATATTGTCCTGTTTAACCTCAGTTTAACTACATAACTAAATCATGGTGTAAAGTGTAGTTGTTAATATTTTAAGTTTTAGTTTTATTGAAGGATTTAAGCCAAACTCTGGAATATCTTTTACTATTGTAGCTCAAAAAGCTATAGGTAAAGTAAAGTTATAATTTTGTTTCTGAACGGAAAAAGCAAGCTGAGGAAATTTCTTGTCTATGGCTCTTGTTATGTTGTTAGATGAAATAAACGTATAGATTTTTATTGTTGTTCTACGTGACTTTTTTGTTGTGTCATTTTACGAGGAGATATGTACGTACAGTCGCGTGCATCAATCAAGCTCGGGAAAGTAATCTATAATGACGCTAACCTTGGGTTTTTCAGAGAATGAACCGCCTGAACGAAATTATGTATTTTCTGAAGTGTGTCCTGAAGAACGTAAATTAACCTGAACTAATTCTTGTGTTTTACTCGGTATCAAATTTAGCAAGCAAAGCCACGTGTTAAGCTCCATGCTGATAAAAAGGTTTCAACTAACTATTGTGCGCACTGTTTCGATTTTCCGACATAGGCAAATCTGGGCCCGATTTATCGAAACATCAAATGTTCGTCGTTGAAAGTGTTCGTCTTTGAAAAAGCAAATGTTCGTCGTTGAAAAACAAATGTTCGTCGTTGAAAAACAAATGTTCGTCGTTGAAAAAATTTTCAATGACGAGCTTTGGTTTTTTAGAACATTATTATGTTCTAAAAGACAAAAGCTCGTCGTTGAAAAAATTTTCAATGACGAACATTTCAACGGAGCTCAAGACATCCGTTGGAATGTTCATCGTTGAAAATTTTTCAACGACGAACATTTGTTTTTCAACGACGAACATTGGTTTTTCAACGACGAACATTTGTTTTTCAATGACGAACATTTGTTTTTTCAACGACGAGCATTTTCAACGACGAACATTTGCTTTTTCAACGACGAACATTTTGTTTTTCACCGACGAACATTTGTTTTTCAACGACGAACATTTGTCCTATAATTACGTGTTATGTTCGTCGTTGAAAATGTTTCGATCAATCCAAAATTTTCAACGACGAACATTTTGATTGGATAAATCGGGCCCAGGAAACAAGAACATCTGCTTATCATTTCCTTAGTTTGGCGAGCTCGAGCACACATACACACGCTGTTGTTATTTCATGCAGTTATTTCATGTGTATGAATTTCTGGCATTAACCAGAAATAGTGCGAAAATGCTGGTGTTTTAACAGTGTTTTTGTGGCCAGAGGGAGTTAAAGCGTAAATTAGGCACCCGAAATATATATGGAAGGCATACCGTATTATCGATATAATGGGAGACATACTACATAATTAATGTAGTACTAATTTATGGGAGACATACTAATTTATGGCGTATTTAGGCAGTGCATGTATTATATTATCATATTATTCACTGTCATTCATCTGTGTAATACGTATATTATGTATGAAAGCTAACACATGTAAGCGTTTATGTTATGTACATACATATGCACTAGTTATATACGTACACATAACTTGTATAATAGTATGGCCTGAATACAGGCTGTTTGCCGGCTGAGAAGTATTGATTTTGGCAGCGTGCCCTTGTAATAATGTGGTAAACAAGTGAAACAGGGATGGTTGCAATGAAAAATTCTGGGAATGGACGATTAATAGGACTAGTTTTTGGCCTTTCCATATTAAAACTACATATAACATCAACATTTTCAAGATGACATGTAAAAAAATGTTCATAGCTGCGAAAAAAAATCCAGTTTATTCAGTGTTGTGTTCTACACACAACTTCATGGACTATAAATAGAAGGTATGTGGGCACAATATATACGTACGTAGTTGGAGCTAAAAATTGATTGTTGGGCTAATTTCATCCGCAAATGCTAGCTAGGGTTGTCAAGCATTTTGTGAGGGTGTATCTGCTAATTTTTTTGAATTCCCTTGCCAAGTGACTGAATGGTAAATCTGTTACGTTACCTTTGAGCAAAACTTACCAAACCACACCTAAAACAGCAATTATTATTAAGGTGCCATGAGTGTGCATGCATCCCCTTTTCCGTTAAAGCACGTCCTCCTAGTCCCTCTGAACGCTTACGCTTGAAATTCACAATATGAACTAAACTGACCGGTAAAAGTTCTCCGTTGGTAGGTATGATTTCAATTTTATAACGCTGAACTCAACGGACCGCTGAAATTTTAATAAAATAGCTGAAATTACAGTGGCTCCGTCGGGCGCAACAAAGGCTTTTTAATTTTGCACAAAAAACCGACTCGTCATAAAGCTCATCTGGTTGAAAAATTAGAGGTTTGGACGATTTAAGAGTGTAGTTTTTGTCGCATCGTGTTCCTTTCGGCATCTTTTTAAGCCCTGCTCTATTTGAAGCAACCGCGTTTGATGAACACGAATACCTACACCTACTGCTGAAGCCAGAAAGACACACTTCAGAGCACAACAAACAACCTGAGAGAACGGAAAAGTAATAGCATAAGTTTTATCAAATTCCTGAGCATGCAGAAACACCGCAGATAAAGTCAAAGTGTGGTGTACGTGTATCTGGGCATCGAACGGAAGATGCTTCAGTTTCTGTTTCAGTAAGAGTGACAAATTTATAATCTCCAACGAACGGGAAATTCTGAACTGTTGCTGGAGTATTCGACCCATTTTGAGGGGTAAACCGACCACCGATGTCACGGTGTAAATTTTCCCCCCGGAAAAATTACACGGGGGTATTTTTTCTGAAGAGAAAATTTACACAGATTATATAACTTGTGTATACAACTTATTTTTTGAATGTTTCTAAAACTCCTGTGTAACTTACAGTTATGTAGATGCGGTGTAGTTATGTAGTGTAGACTGCAGACCATAGATGCACATAGGGGGGGGGGGGGTAGGGGGGGGAAACGCGCCCCCCCCCCCCCGAGGGGGGTCGGCACCCCCCCCTCTCCGATTTCCGGCACCTCCCCTCAACCCCCCACTCCCCCCTCTGATGGCCAAGAAAGTGCCCCAAAAATGCGTAAACAGTTGAAAAATTGCAAAAAATTTTCGCCTGCGGCGAAAAAAGTACCCCAAAAATGAGTTGAAAATCGAAAAATTCTGAAAAATTTTCGGCTGTCACCGAAAAATGGCCAAAACTAGGGACCACCCCCCCTTCCGCCAGGGGTCGGGCACTCCCCCCTCGCCGATTCACCCCGTGCATCTCTGCTACAGACTGCAGTGTAGAGTTCGCAAGCGGGTCGGGTCGGGTTGGGCCTTCTCGGGTCGGGTCGGGTTGAGATTTTTCCACCCGCCGCGTGAGCGGGTCAGTTCGGGTCAAAAATTTGGATAGAAACCTAGATTTTGACGTTAAATTTTTCCATTTTGACAATTTGGTCGAGCTAATGGGTTCTAGCAAAATGACTACTAGCCTGCAGATTCGCGGAGCGTATCTCTTACGTACAGGGCCCGATTTATCGAAACATCAAATGTTCGTCGTTGAAAATGTTCTCAAAATGAAAATGACGTGAAATGAAATGAAAATGTCGTGTGAAATTTTTCAACGACGAACAATTTCAACGACGAACTTTCAACGACGAACATTTGTTTTTCAACGACGAACATTTGTTTTTCAACGACGAACATTTGTTTTTCAACGACGAACATTTGTTTTTCAACGACGAATATTTGTTTTTCAACGACGAGCATTTTCAACGACGAACATTTGCTTTTTCAACGACGAACATTTGTTTTTCAACGACGAACATTTGTTTTTCAACGACGAACATTTGTCCTATAATTACGTGTTATGTTCGTCGTTGAAAATGTTTCGATCAATCCAAAATTTTCAACGACGAACATTTTCAACGACGAAAATTTTGCTTCGATAAATCGGGCCCAGATCACGAAAAACTAACAAAAAATTGACAAGAAAATTTTGTATGTATTTGAGAGTTTGTATAGCAGCTTGATGAGAAGTCGGGTTGGTTCGGGTCGGGTCGGGTTGGAATCTATCTCGGGTCAGGTCGGGTCGGGTCGAAAACTGTCGACCCGTTGCGAACTCTAGTGCAATGAGACTAGTGTTTGTGACCGGCCGGAATTTTCGGCCGGCCAAGAAACGTGGCTATAGCCAAACTACGGCTAATTTCGATTTTCGACTACCCTCTAGAAGTGGCGATTTATGTAGCTATAGCAGCCAATAGCCGATTCAAATACAGTGTGTACGTACAATACGGCAGAGTTGGACGTGTAGATCCGTTGAAGAGTTGGAATGTTGCCCTGACGGCCCCTCGGGCCTCGAGGCGGGGTACCAAGTACCAACCAACGGGGACAACAGTATATATAATTGTGCGACAAAAATTGCTATGGCAAAGTTAGTATAAATATACGTTGTCATGAGTTATTGGCAAACAAATTTTAATCTAATTCGTTTAATCCATTTCAGGAATTGGCCCTTAGAAACATTCAGAAAAGAAGTTCAAAACAGTCAAATTATGTAGGTATATATATGGTTGGTGTGATTTTTCCACCCGGAAAATGCACCCCGGTGTAATTTTTCCGGGGGGAAAATTTGCACCGGGGCAATTTTTCCGGGGGAAAAATTACCCCGGGTGCAATTTACACCGTGACACCAACTCAAAGGGGGGGGGGGCTGCGCCTCTCTAAGGGCGGTGCTCAAACTAAATACGCCACTGATTCAGAGAATAAAATACCAATAACTGCAGTCAGTCTGTCTGCGTAATTCGTAAAAAAATGGGAAAAGTTTTGATTTTAAGACCAAATTTGGTCAATTTATCGTCGACTGACCTGAGCACAAACAGAAATTTGAAAATAATTTTAAAATTCATATTGAGGAATCGTAAATGTAGTAAAAAGAACAAAAATGTTCAATTAGTTAGCCAATAGCACAAAATAGCGCAAGTACCACCCTCCTGTGCTATAAGCGCTATGTTTTAAGCCTATGGAAAAAATAGCGCTTATAGCACTTTGTTTGATGCGCTATCGTTTTGCTATATCCGCTATTTTTTATATCGTCGACCAGAGCAGAAACAAAAACTTGAAAATAATTTTGAAATTCTTTTTGCTTATTGAGGGATTGTATAAGTAGTAAAAAGTGCAAAAAATTTCAATAGGTTAGCCAATAGCACAAAATAGCGCCTAAATAGCGCAAATAGCAAAAAAAGTTTCACCCATATTTAAAAAATAGCGCATGTAGCAACTTCCATAGCGCTTATAGCGCAAATAGCACTACCAAAAAGCGCTATAGCGCAAATAGCGCATATAAGCGCTAATAAAAAGCGCTATAGCGCAAATAGTGCATATAGCACCTTCGATAGCGCATATAGCACTCCCAAAAAGCGCTATAGCGCAAATAGCGCATATAGCGCATAGAAAATGAGCTATTAGCACGCAATGCGCTATCGTTGTATTAGCTTACACGAGTTACACGCGGTTCTTACCAATTTAAAGTGGTAGTGTCGCGTCGCCAAAGCAGTTTTGCTCATAGGTTGCAAAACAAGAGCTTTTTGCTTTGAAATTGTACGTTCACTGAGAAACTAGTCCACTGCTATACTGTGTGAAATAAGTACTGCCAGACACTAGACTACCAATATCTACCAATATCTTGAACCAATCACCAATTGTAAGCCAGACATCTCACAATAGGGACATAAAAGTTCAAAAAATCAAGCCAGTGGCCAGTTTGTGAAATACACATAACGTGTCGACGCACAACTTTTTGCCTCAATTAAGAAGAAGGAAAAACGAAGGTTACGTTTTTCTTTTGATTTCAAAATACGCGTCCATTTTCACAATTTATCATTATTGCTATGAATACTTCACATTTTACGCGCAGTTTCACAGGTATTACTCCCCAACCAGTCCAGTAATTTGCACTAAATTTTGTGTGCAAAAACTACAACATATGTCCTTTCAGTCTGTGTAAATAAACTAGACAACAAAATTGATAAATTGTGTCGAAATTATCGAATGTGAATAGGTTTTAAAAACGTCATTTTTTCTACTTTGCGACTTCACTGCTAACTGTATGCTGCATCAGTTTTGCTGAAACTTGGCAAAAATACTAGCCTTAACACATATTTTTAGAATGTATAAAGAACTATGTCTTATCTTTTACTGAAAATGTTTACAGTTGCGCAAAATCGACTGCTTTCGCGACCCTACCTCCGTAATCCGTAATCCGCTCAAATCCGGGTAAATAAAACTACTTTTATCCGGTGCCAGTGCGCCACCAAAACAACTTCTGAATTTGTAAAATTGAACTGCACAGAAATCTTGAAAAAAAGTAGCGTTTTGTGACCAAAGATATATGCTACAAAATTTAACATTTACAGTACTGTGCAAAAAAAAAGTTCCCTCTTCGTTGGCGTACGACGAGCTTCGTCGTTCGCGAAAAGTGACGAACGTTGGCTGGAAAGTGAAGAAGCAAAATTTTTGTGTTTCTTGCATGCGGAAGTCTATTAGGCTCGATTCATACTTACAGCCGTATGTCCGTTCAGCCGACAAAATGACGAAATAATGACGTCACATGCGCTGGCTGACCCACTTCGCTAGGCTGCTAGTGACGTCATTCTGCAGGCTGAACGGACATACGGCTGTAAGTATGAATCGAGCCTTAGAGTGCCCTGAAGCTAAAAAAATCATGTTTGACACAATTTGTCAACGTCAAACCGCTTCGTCGGCAAAAGGTGACGAACCTTCACGAAAAGTGACGAACTTTGGCCGGAAAGTGACGAAGCAAAATTTTTGTGTTTCTTGCATGCGGAAGTCTATTAGAGTGCCCTGAAGCTAAAAAATCATGTTTGACACAATTTGTCAACGTCAAACCGCGTCGTCGGCAAAAGGTGACGAACCTTCGCGAAAAGTGACGAACTTTGGCCGGAAAGTGACGAAGCAAAGTTTTTGTGTTTCTTGCATGCGATTTGACGTTGACAAATTGTGTCAAACATGATTTTTCAGCTTCAGGGCACTTCAATAGACTTCCGCATGCAAGAAACACAAAAATTTTGCTTCGTCACTTTCCGGCCAACGTTCGTCACTTTTCGCGAACGACGAAGCTCGTCGTATGCCGACGAAGATGGAACTTTTTTGCACAGTACTGTATATTTATTAGCTTGTTAAAAAACACTATACATTCGTTATGAAGTTCACGGAATGGTAGAAATCATCTTGAAAATACGTGAAGGCAGGGTGTGCCCTCTTATATGCACATTGCAGTAACTTAATTTCTTAATTAATAACAGCCGCTGTTATGATGCAATGGTGATAGGTATTGTCACATTTCAGGTGCGTCGCTTATTTCATTTTTGGCGTCCAGCAGTACTCTTTATTCAGATGCATACATAAACCTAAACATTTGACTAATGTTTAATTTGTTGATTTTGAGTTTCTTTATTTATAGTATATACTATTAGTTAAAATGAATCGTAAATATCTGGTCAATGTTTTTGCACGATATTTGGCTTATTGCGCCGATTTGTCAAATTCTGACTCATAAAAGAAAGATTGTACATGCTGTTACTATGACTGCAGACTTCACGTGTGTCGCGGAGGAATGTATATCCTTGAAAGTACGAAATTTTGCTCGCTGTCTGAGTTAAGCGTAACGGTACCTGCATTTATTACGTAGCTTTTTGTGAGAACGGGGTCAGTTCTTGTTATTTCACAACAGTCTTTCTGTCCACAGCGTGTATATTTAGCGTTATTTTATAATTGAGGAGATGACCCCTATTCCATTTGAGTCTGGCTAGTTGTGTGTAGCTAAGTGGCTTTGTGTCTTGTCTGTGTATCTTGCTGTTCTTTTTGGATATTTGCTTCGCGCCATTTTTTTAAAGGTGGTCAACCGTAAATTATTTTGATTACCCGTGGATCGGCAGGATGGGCGACAAAGAAGAATTGGTGCAACGCGCGAAGTTGGCCGAGCAGGCAGAACGATACGATGATATGGCCTCTGCGATGAAGAAAGTCACCGAGTTGAACGTGGAGCTGAGCAATGAGGAGCGAAATCTGTTGTCTGTTGCGTACAAAAATGTGGTCGGTGCTCGAAGGAGTTCGTGGCGAGTTATCTCCAGCATTGAGCAAAAGACAGAGGGCAGTGACAAAAAGCAAGCGATGGCAAAAGAATACCGCGAAAAAGTCGAGAAAGAGCTCAAAGACATTTGTCATGACGTCCTGGTTAGTATTTAGTGGTCACCAGATAAAGAAATTAGTTGACTAAAATTTGAAGTAATAATAGTGTTTCGTTTGTGCAGGCTCGTGTATTTGTATATAAATTGTGTACGTAATTTCTATCAAATCGTTCATGTATCTTGGCCGCGTACCTAAAAGTGCGAGGTAAAGGGTTAACAATAATTGTGACCATCCATGGTAACGTGACAATTCTTAATGTAGCATTTATTATTATTATTATGAAGTTGAATGAATTATGAATGCATTACGAAGTTGCATTCATTTATTAGTTGATAGTGTTAATTTGGTCTTTAGCTATATTTTAAAATGAAATTGTCAATTAAGTTGATAATTTGTATATATAAATAAAAATTATTTGTATAATAAAACAAAATTTGTTTTAGAATTTGCTTGACAAGTTCCTGATCCCCAAAGCCGGAAATCCAGAGAGCAAAGTTTTCTACCTGAAAATGAAGGGTGATTACTACCGGTATCTTGCTGAAGTCGCAACTGGCGATGAAAAGAGCAGTGAGTGAATATTTGGACCTTTTTGTCAGCAAAAGATTGATAATCTGTTCTGAACAACTTTTGTCTGTCTGTGGTGCAATTAATACAAGGGTACCGTTTGTCTAGTTTGCATATCAAGTTACAGATCAGCGTTTGCCATTTAAAGACGTAAAGTAAATCATGAGATTTGTTTCAAATGAGCGACTGATGTAAATTTATTTTGCAGCTGTAATGGACAATTCGCAGAAGTCTTATCAAGAGGCCTTCGACGTGGCCAAGGATAAAATGCAGCCAACCCACCCTATCCGATTGGGTCTTGCCCTTAATTATTCCGTATTCTTCTATGAGATCTTAAATTCACCTGATAAAGCCTGTCAGTTAGCAAAACAGGTATGTGGCTTTGTTGTTGTATGTTTAAAAATGTTTCAATATAGAGGCGAAGCAGAGGAAAAAACCCCATGGATTTTCCAGAAAAAATACGTATTTTTTTGGAAAAAAATTTTGGTGCTCCTGGACGAACGGGTTTGCCATTTGGTTTGTTTCAAAAATGGTCAGTGAGAAGCGCGTTTGAATGTTTGGCTGTTGATGATGATTTTATTATTATATACATATATGTATGTTTCGAAATTTCATAGGAAAACCAGGGATCTGAATTTTCTGTAAATTTTTTTCGGTTACAAATTTTTCAGATGTTTTTTACCCTTTCCATTCAGAGCTCTTTTACAGAGTTTCAGTTTCAGGGTAAAAAACATCTGAAAAATCTGTAATAGAAAAAAATTTGCAGATAATTCAGATTCATTGGTTTTCCTGTGTTTCCGGATGTCAAAAAAGCCATGAATGAAAAAGTTTTTTTTGTTGAAGCCATGTATAACTTTTTACAAAGTGGAAGTCTGTCCAGTGTTCAGAGCCGATTGAATTTTCGATTGTACGCCAAGATCAATCTTTTTTCAACACCTAGGGTGTATATATACTTTACATAGTCAGGGTGGGAAAAAAACATGAATAGGGAACTAAGCTCACCACTTTAGATAGGTTTGATGGAGAGCAATGGCACCTATATCAGCATGTAGCTTGTGGCAAAGACTACCGATTGGTGTAGTAAAACCGAATATACCCCATACCCAGAACGATCCAAACCGGTTTCCGACCGTGTTTTTTTTTACCCCACATGTGGGGAAAAAACATGACTGCGGAGAAAAAACGCGGGTCATTTTTTGCAAGCGGTTATCTTTTCGATTACTTTTCCTGTAAAAATGTATTTATTTATTACTGTGAAGCATTTTAAACGGTTCTAAACCTTCCAAATCACAAAAAACATTAATTTAGATTCGACCTAACTCTCCTGAATCCAAATGGCTCAATCTCATATTTTAGCATTGTTAATCGGCCTGATGAAAGAAATACCACACAAAAATCATCCTAAATCACTAAAAAACATTTCTGACACAAATCGGGTGTATTTTATGCGTTTTGAAAAATTTACCTAAAACACGTGTTAAACATAGGGATCCCGGACCAGGTGCCATTCATATCTACACAATGCGTCGGTTAGAGCTGGCATATTCATCGTGTACAACCCCTTCAACTAGGGGTGTCTGCATGAAATTAGATTCCTGCTAAGAGCAGGTTTCGCATCGCAAGCTTGCAATCTTTTGAAAATCCTTAGTTTTTTGACAAATTTTTGGGGGTCATTTTTGAGCCGGCAACTCTGCTATGCATTGATAGTGCCAATCAGGTCTTGTGTATTCAAGATGTAGCCTGAAAGTTGTACTTTTTATTGTACTAGGTTACGGCTCTGTAACCCCTATTTTTAACTGAGTAGTGGGCCATGTTTGTTTACCCCACTTTTTCGTCATGTTTTTCCCCACCCTGACTATACTAATTATTTCTGCACACATTAACAAAGTTGAGTAGTGGCGACTTTATACTAATTATTCCAACACACATTGAAAAGTTGAGTAGTGGCGACTTCAAGTTCGTGCAGAAAAACTAGTATAATAATATATTATGGAAAGAAAGCCTTTGAAACCGCCTGGCATATTTTTAGGCAAAATTTTATGGGGGGGGGCAGCCCCCCCCCCATGGATGGGGGGGGCGCACCAATTTCACGATAAAACACTATTTTTACACGAAAAAATTGCTATTATGCATGCGTTAAATGTTACGCTTTCATACGTTATTCTAGATATGCTAATACTAAATTTAGCAAAAAAGACCCAAAAACCCGACGAACACGACTTCGCTACAGCTAAAAAGTCGCAAAAAAACGTTATTCCGAAGAATAATGTTTTTTTGGGGGGGGATAAACTTTAGATTTTTATTTGGGTTAAAATGCACTTTTGCAATTTTAACAACAAATGAGCATTGAAAATGCAAGAGCACTAAGCCAATTTTTTCAATTGTTAGCCTGAATTTGGTCAAGGCACATTTCATGGAATTTTCATTTTTAGGCTACATTTCGTCAGTTGGAGACGTATCGGAAATTTTTTACGGCCAGGGGCCTGTTGCTCAACGTTACAAGTCTTACAATTGTAACAATTGTAAGTGCAAAATCAGGTGACTCGTTACGAATTCATTATAAATTCATTACGAATCACCTGATTTTGCACTTACAATTGTTACAATTGTGAGATTTGTAAAGTTGAGCAACAGGCCCCAGTGGCCTGTTGCTCAACTTTGCAAGTCTTTGCAAGGTGATTCGTTACGAATTCATTATATAAATTCATTACGAATCACCTGATTTTGCACTTACAATTGTTACAATTGTGAGATTTGTAAAGTTGAGCAACAGGTCCCTCAGGCAATAAAAATCAAAGGGGGAACCGTTGTGTAAAAATTACTGGGAAAAAATTCGAGGGGCGGGGAAGGGAAGCCCCCCGTGGGTACGCCCTTGACTCTTTTAGACGTGCTCGAAATTTTTACTCACATCAGGGGGTGGTTGCACCAAATTACAAATCTTACAATTGTAACAATTGTAAGTGCAAGATCAGGTGATTCGTTACGAATTCATTATATAATTTCATTACGAATCATCTGATTTTCCACTTACAATTGTTACAGTTGTAAGACTTGTAAGTTGGTGCAACGACCCCCAGGCAGTGTATTACCCAAGTAAATGTAGCATAATATACTCGTGCCAGGGTTTTTTTTGTGTAAAATAGGGTGTATTTACACATCGGCCGCCTAATTTACACAGAAAAAAATAAAAATACACACTGATTTACACAGTCCCATTTTTCCCCAAAAGTTGATGAAACGGCCTATTTCGGTTGTAAAAATTACAAAAATTCGCGAAGTGGCGACTTGTGCCTGTGACCTCTTTGTCCTAACAAAACTAAGTCTAATTTTTGACCCAAACCCAAAAAATCTTCAGTTTCTGCTTTTAAATGGCTCATGATTTTTTTATTTTAGCATTCGTTTTTATGCACTTGAAAGTTGACAGTGAAAAATCAGCCACGCTGGCCCTGTCTGTGCGATTTCTTGTCCTACGTCAAACTACTGTGAAAGTTTTGACCCGGTTTTTAAAAAAAATTAGCAGGATCTGGCTGATAGAACAAGTCTCTATCTGTGTAAACCATGCATGTACACGGGGTCACGGCCTGGGTGTTTGGGCTTGTTTCAGATTTTGCAAAATTTTAGGGGAGCTTGTCTTGGCGTGTCGGATACTTGAACTGACAAAAACGCAAAAATTTTCAACTATCTCATTTTTTATTTTCGTATGTAGTTCGAGTCTCAAAGTCGAAATATTACTTTTCACATGAAAAAAACGATAAATTTTTACCTAAAAAATGCTAAAATACACACTTACACATACACACAATTTACACAACATGCCCTTAATTTACACAGCAAATTTTTAATTTACACAACATTTACACAGTGCCGATTCTGAAAAAAAACCCTGACTCGTGCAGACATTCCCGTTTTTGGTGATCTCACAAAAAATTCTCATTAACATTGATAAAAAGTCAAAAATTTGGTCAAATTGACCAGTATGGCATTTTGACTGCGGTGCCAAGGGCAGGTGTCAGAGGGAGCTGGTTGTTCAGGCCTTCAGGGTGTCCGTCTGAACCTCCCCCTTTTAGTCAAACCTTGCAAAATTGTCAAGATTTTATATATAAGAATATATACACCCAAAAAATAGACACATTTGGAAAAGATTGCACCTTGTAGAAGTTACGACGCCGTATATAAATGTCTGTAGCTTCCGGGGATTACCGCCCGGCCCCCCCGACCCCTGTAATTTAGGCGTATATCAGTCACGTTGTAACCAGGAAAAAATCTTTAGGAGGAATGACTTTTCGATTTTTTGTAATGGGTGAAAAATAACTTTTTTGCTATTTTAATACAAAACTTTGGGACATGACATAACAGCACATGCAAACATATTTGACCGGCCGAAAACATCAGAGCTAAAACTCACGTTCAAATCACTAAGTCACATAGTTACAAGCTTATAGGGGTCCGGGGGAGGCAGTGTGAGTGTGAAAAACTTTTGATTTTTAGGCCGAGTTTAGTCAATTGGAGACGTAAAAATACACATTGCTAGAGAGGGGTAGTCATCTCCATTACAACTGGCAGTAATATAAGTACTGTAATCGACTAACCGCTTCGTTAATCTTGAAATTTTTTCTCAAAATTTGAACTTTTTGCCAAAGTTTGAACAATGAAAATTCTCCGGCTCCCGCACTTTTTTTGCCGGAGCCGGAGCCGGAGCCGGAGCCGGAGCCTCCGGTCGATCGCTAGGCGGCAGCCTCTGGATTAAAAGTGTGAGAAACTTTTGATTTTTAGGCCAAGTTTAGTCAACTAGAGACGTAAAAATACATAATGCTAGAGAGGGGTAGTCACCGCCGTTACAACTGGCAGTAATAAAGTACTGTAATCGACTAATCGCTTCGTTAACCTTGTAATTTTTTTTTCAAAATTTGAACTTTTCGCCAAAGTCTGAACAGTGAAAATTCTCCGCCGGAGCCGGAGCCGGAGGCTCAAATCCGGCCGGAGCCGGAGCCTCCGGTCGATCGCTAGAGGGACCCTTGTGTAAAAATTTACTGGGAAAAAATTTAGGGGGTGGGTGGGTGAGGAGTACCCTTCCCCTCTGGGTACACCCATGCTATGAGTAAAGTGACCATGCATAGGCGGATTTAGGGGGGGGGGGGGGCTGTCGTAGACTAGATAGGCCCCCTCTCCATGTTGCTTTGGGGCCTATTTAGGCCCTTGTACTTTGTAGCCTGTCGTAGATTAGATAGGCCCCATCTCCATGTTGTTTTGGGGCCTATTTAGGCCCTTGTAGCCTGTCGTAGACTAGATAGGCCCCCTCTCTATGTTGCTTTGGGGCCTATTTAGGCCCTTGTACTTTGTAGCCTGTCGTAGATTAGATAGGCCCCATCTCCATGTTGTTTTGGGGCCTATTTAGGCCCTTGTAGCCTGTCGTAGACTAGATAGGCCCCCTCTCCATGTTGCTTTGGGGCCTATTTAGGCCCTTGTAGCCTGTCGTAGACTAGATAGGCCCCTCTCCATGTTGTGTTGGGGCCTATTTAGGCCCTTGTAGCATTTTTAGTAAAATACAAAATTTAATGTCAAAAAAATTTCGGAAAATTTGCAGATTGGCTAGCTTCTGGAGTCTGGACCCTTGCCGGCACACCGTTTTGTAATATTCGGTTCTTTGAGGTCCAATTTTACGTTTGATGCTGCTGTAGTCGAAAATAAGCATTGTTTTTGACCGAAAAATGCTAATATTTGCGTTTTTTGCGTTAAAATAGCAATTAAGTGCATTTTAGCTCATGTCGAAAAAATGGGGCCTATTGGTCCGGGGGGGGCCTATCGGGGTCCGAGCCCCCCCCCCCATGAAAAATTCCTAGATCCGCCACTGTGACTATGATTTTCTTAAACTATACCAAAAAACACCCAGCGCATTTTTTATTTGGTGTAAAATACAATGGTGAAGACCATACGTGGGCAGCTACCGAATTCTGGGGGGGGGGGGGGGGGGGGGTTTGGGGGGGGGGGGGGGGGCCGGGGGGGTTTTGTGGTCTTCAAAACATTCTGGGGGGGGGGGGTGCGGACCTGTGCCGGGGGGGGGGGGGGGGGGGGGCGGGGGGGGGGGGGGGACCCCCCCCCCCCACCCCCCCCCCCACGCCCATGTATGGTGAAGACTAGCTACCGCGATGGCTTACTGAACTGTGAGCCAATGGAGTAGCTAGTCTTAACGTTGGATTTCATCAGTGATTAAAACGTGATAGTAGACAGGTTTGAGTCTTGTTTCGAAGAATTGTATCCATTTTATTTCTGATTTAGTGGTTGTTTTGAAAAACCCTTATGTTAAAAAATGCGATTTTGGAAATACCACCGTAATTGTATATGTATATATCTAATACTGGCTTTTGCAACGTTGACAGTAGCCTGCTTACAGCTTTGCTTTGTCGACTACTTTGATAAGCCGATAGTATAATATGGTATGCGCGTTACATTGTAAACAGTTTATCATTACGATGTGTCATTTTTCATACCAACAATACCTGTTATTTTGTTGATTGAATAGATTTTATCCCGAATTGGTTCTTAAGTTGTATATTTATTTCCTATTTTTTAGGCTTTCGACGATGCGATAGCGGAACTAGATACCCTTAATGAAGATTCGTATAAAGATAGTACCCTTATTATGCAGCTGCTCAGAGATAACCTTACGGTAAGCAATAACTAATAGTGGAAGTATTAGTGAACTAAGATGATTCAGTTTTTTGCTCACCTGGATGCTACTTGTATCACCGCATAAATTGTTCACGTAGTTTACTGTGTGAGCACAAACTATAATATAAAGTTTGCTGTTGCTAATGTTTCAGTCGAGTCCGTTAAAGAGGCTGAAAAATAGTGATAGCTAATACAATTGTACGTTAACCCGAGTTTTTGCAAAAAACCTGTATCTCTGGTACTGGTTAGTAACGAAAGGCGACTGACCCGGGTAAAGACTGGCAGTCTTCAATTTCGTTGAATAGTATGAGCACATCACTCAGCAGCGAACTGTATGTCGTGGCTGAAACTGCTATTTGGATGAGTTGGTGATTCACCCGGATGAGCTGCTGTTGAATTTCATCCGTGTAAAACTGCCATTGTCCTTTAAGGTGGTAGTAACGAATGTGCAGTGTTTTTCAACAGGCTAGTATTCAATAATTAATTAACTTTAGCGCATATTTTTTATATCGTTAGAAAGCGCTACTTTTCTTCTACATTTAAACAAAGTCTTATCGTACAACTGTAAGGATGATTTGTATGGCACGTGTTAAAAGTAGACCAATTTGGCTTTTTTGAGCACTTTCAAATCTGGCCACTTTTTGAAAAGTTTAAAGAACAAAAACATGCGAAAAATGGCACAAATATTTAAAAGTGAATTATCTAGACCCAAAATGCACGATTTTATGATTTGTCGATTATTAAATGAAATATACGGTTTCAAAGTAAAAAGTGTCTATTCACACTCAACTTTCGGGTTCTATATCTGCGCAAAAATATAAGCAATTTGAAAAATTTTAATTTTGGGTCTAGAAAATTCGCAAAAGTTTATTTATGTTCATTTTTGTGTTTATGCGCTGCGCATGCGCTTAGAAAAGTGGCCAAAACTGTTAAATTTCCATTCTCCTGTTGTGTAGTTTGGCTTGTTGGCTTGGCTTGCTCCTAAAAAATTTTCACATGATCCCGCTAACTTCATTGGCCATTTTGTGTATATGAATCAATATTTTACAGACTTTATTTTCAAAAAATACAGTTTGAATCAACTAAATTTTTTCAAAAATTTTAAAATCACTGCACATTCGTTACTACCGCCTTAAGGTGGCGCTCAGGGGGAAACGACTTTGGCATTTAATTTTTTTCAGCAATATTTTTGACCATAATGTCTTGAAAAAAAGTTGTTCAAAATGGATCTTTCATTTGATGTGCATATTGTGATGAAAAAATTTTTAAATTTTTTTGGACAATTTTGTAGCTTTAGCAAAAAATTTTTTGTTTTCAATTTTCATATAAAATGATTACTCATATCACTGAAATATGCGGTTTCGTAGCTTGAAATTGATTTTTGCGTAGCGAAATTGACTACTTTTTTGGACCTGGTTCCCAGCTGCCGATTGTGATCGAGTTGAAACTTTGCACAATGAAAGAAAGAATATAAATGCAGACGTGAAACTTTTTCGATTTTCAAATTTGGCTCGCAGCATTTTTTATAGTCACTCAAACACAGTTGATTTTTGAATAATCGATTTTTTGCAAAATCAAAAATAGAAATGAAATATCGAAGATCAATCACTTCTAGATTTTTTGAAAGATCTTTCTATCGATACTAAGATCGTCAAAATCGGTTGCACTTTCGCTGAGCTAGGTCAAAAACAAAATTAGTGTGAATAGGAAATTCGATATGGTCATAAAATTTGACAAATTCACTCAAATTTGGCTCGCAGTACTTTTTATAGTCACTCAAACACAGTTGATTTTTGAAAAATCGATTTTTTGCAAAATCAAAAATAGAAATGAAGTATCGAAGATCAATCACGTATAGATTTTTTGAAAGATCTTTCTATCGATACTAAGATCGTCAAAATCGGTTGAACTTTCGCTGAGCTAGGTCAAAAACAAAATTAGTGTGAATAGGAAACTCGACATGGTCATAAAATTTGACAAATTCACACTAAAGTGCTGGACTGTAATGTAAATAGGTTTTTTTTATGTCTCTTTGATATGCAATTAAAGTGGTGTTGTTGCTACTTATTGCATGAGCCGAGCGCTGAGTTGAGTTTGAGTTGATATGAGAGTTTTGAGAAACATGACTTTTGTTGCTGAGCGCTGATGCCTTCTGGGGGGGGGGGGTGAAAAAAAACCCCCCCACGCCCATGTATGATGGGGGGACGCCACAAAAACAAAAGGCCGGGAGGAGGGTCCACATAATTTGGGTAAAATTGGTATTTTTTGTATATTTATAAAAAAATGGTATTGTTGGTCGTTCAGGGGCCTGTTGCTCAATTTTACAAATTCTACAATTGTAACAATTGTAAGTGCAAAATCAGGTGATTCGTTACGAATTCATTATATCAATTCATTATGAATCACCTGATGTTGCACTTACAATTGTTACAATTGTAAGACTTGTAAAGTTGAGCAACAGGCCCCAGGGGGGAGGGTCGACAAAATTTTGACTCCGTCACAAGTATGCTTACCACAATATCTATCTGTGTTGTTTTAGTTGTGGACATCAGACGCACAAGCAGAAGGTGAAGAAGGTGGTGGAGGTGCGGGCGGCGGCACAGAAGGGGATAATCAATAACAAGACAATTAGCCACTTCCCCTTTCACAATTTATTATTGTTTTCATGTGTTATAATATTTTCATGCTGATTCTCCCAATAAATATTGTTTATTTTTGTCGATTTTCATCTCAACTTTTCCGCAAAAATGCGTTTGACCGTTAATATAATTTTCCGACTTCCAAATTTTGTAAATTACTGAACGTATTTAAATACTTGAGATTAATGAAGTCCACTAATCGGGCTGTGCTTTTACTCCACATGCATCGGATGCGTGTTCACTGCTTTAACGTGTTTTGTCAATTAGTGTTTTTGATTTAGGACACGATTGTTTTACACTGACTGGATACTAAAAATTTCTGGACAGGGTTTGGTGATTGGTCGTTAAATTTGAGCCGCTCAGTTGTGATTTTAGTCATTATTTGAAGAATATTTTTTATTTACTGTATTATGTGTATGTACTGGCAGTTTATTTGGTAACCTGTTTGTACGTACTTTGTACAGCCTTGCAAATCTTTGATGTGTTAATTTTTTGAAAAGTTACGTATTTTTGTTTGGTTGCCTCTGACACGAACATAGAGACATCATTTACACAAGGTGAATACTGTTACTGAGTTTTTTGTTGTACTGCTGTTTTGCACAAATAATACAATCTGATATTTTGAGCAAGGTATATAGGTTGGTCGGCTGTGGTCATTAATCTTGAACAGTGCTTAGGTTAATTTTGATTCGTAAACAGCTCAAACTAGTTATGACTAGTCGTATGCAGTTTTGATCGATTTAGTTTGGCGTCGGTCTGAATGAGTTTTTCTCTCGTTGCTTGACTGCAGTCCGACTTTGTGATATAGTACGTTGACTGTTAGAGAACTAGCTGCGGCACCAATTCGTTGCAGGGTTGGACACCTGCTGTTGCTCTTGTCGTTACAAATACGGTGTAATAATAATGTGTGCATGTGTCATTTGCGTGCGTGCGTGTGTGGCTGTTTGCGTTTGTGTGCTATACAAGCGTGCGTCATGCTCAGGAACGTTGGAACAGTATATTAGTTTTGCTGTAAGATGGCAGCAATCTTTTCTGGAGTTGAAGGTATTGTTAGAGTCGGACTAAAAACTAAGCACAACCAGATTGCAGAATTACCAAAATTCGTCATGATAATCGTTTGAATTGGTTTTGGAGGAAGTAATTTTTTCCCCAAAAATTGCGTATAACTTGGGCAGTTATTTTGGTTAGACTTTATAAAGTAATTGCAAAATCTTGATGCACTTCTACCTTATTGCCGTGTGAATGAGAACTTTTTGTTATTCTGTTTGGCTGCGCTGCAGCGCTGTTTTGTATCTGACTTGCTTGTTCAAGTTTGGCTAGTGAATTTTTTGTTTGGCAAAGTTGGAGCATGGAACGGAATCGTATTTAAGAAATGTCAGTCCTAGCGTTGCAAGGGTTGGCATTTCTGAGTTAATAGATTCAGTTTAGCTATTTGTCTGAAGGAACTGTTTACTAGTAAAGGGCTCAGGAGTTTTTTGTTAATTTTTGAAATTTTTTAAAAGATGACAGAATTTGGAATGAATGGCGGATAGGTTTGATAATGATTTATCGGCCGAGTTTGTTTTTGTTGTAATTTTCTGTCCTGAGTTGTTTATGGTGTAAAAGTCTCTTGTGCGTTGTCGTGTAGTGCACAAAACGCTTACGGAATAAAATAAATGTTAAATGTTGCTCATACTGGGTTATGTAGGAAGTATGACATGTGGCTACAGTCTAGTTTGAACTTTCGAGTGCAAAACCAGTTTAATATATGACTCAAAATTCATTATTAATGTTGGTTTTTAATGATACTGGGGCGGTTGACTCATCTGGAATGCACTCATTATTAAACTTGTCATAAAAGTCTCAGCTAAGTAGGGCTTCTCACGCTAGCTAAATTGTTGAGGCTCTGTCAGAATGACAACACTGCTAGTGTATATGAATATGAGATTAATGGATTAATAGGGCCGTAGCCCGGATTTCGAAAAGGGATGGTCGCACGTTGCTCACTTTCAACACTTACTATTGTGGGGTTTGGGGGCGACCCCCGTGACGCCCCCCCCCCAGTCTACGCCCTCTGTCAGAGGTACGTCGTAATAGTGGCTTTATTTTTCACATTGTAGCCTGCACAACGACAAGCGGCTGATCGTAGGCTATAAATCTATCAAGCATGCGTTGGTCGATGAAGCCAGCGTACGTAGGAAGGAAGGCCACAAGATCTGCAGAAACAACATTCGAATTTTAGTAGATTGTACTTGGGAATTTTCTGAATTAGCTAGCTATGGAGGCCGTCGTGTAAGTTTCCCAGATGCAAGTTGACGCATTTAAATGGCTAGCTACTTTATCAAGGCAACAAAGTAGCGTTTCAATGGTTCCGCAGCTGTGCTGTCATTATAGTCCCCCTAATGCGGCCCAGATTCCAGCTAGCATTCTCTGCAATTAGCACATGAGGTGGCCCAGCAAAATTTGGTCAAGCGTCAATCAATGTAATGTCACCAGTCAAGTCAGACGCAGTATAAGGTGCACAAAACGATAGGGTGCTCACAACGCGGTCGTGTGCCGTTTTGCTGGGCAATAATAAATAATGACCATCATGATCCAGTAGTGCACTGTACAACTAACAAACAAAGTAAATAAATACGTGCTCTGTAGTCTGTACCTACCTACCTACCCTTGTCTGCTTGATCCGGTGTTCCCTCGCGTACTTCGTGAGTTGGCGGGTACAGCCTGAATTCTACTGCAAGAATAATGGCTGAGAGGTAGTAAAAAGTGTACATAATATATGTCTTTGTCCGATGTCCTTTTGAAGTATGAATGATCAAATCCTAGTGAATTAGGTAGAGGGCTGCACGGGCCTATTTTTTCGGTCGTGGACTGGTCCGGCCCGTTGTCGACCCGGCCCGTTCTAGTTCGGTCAATGGTCCGTAGACTCATATTGAGGAAAGATCCTACTCGTACCCAGGTTTTCGTCTCCAATATTCAGAGACACAATTCTATAGGATCTCACTAGACGGTCACGGTAGTACCAAGAGTACATAATAGGGAAGAGTATGACACTCTTCTCTATCCTAGAAAATCGGCCCGGACGATGCTCCGGCCGAAATAGAGCTTTTACGCCTTGATTTAAGGGGGGGGGGGGGTGGGGTAACCCCCGCGAATCAAGACATGTCTTAATTTCAGGGGGGTACCCCCCCTCGTTTCAGCACACTGCCAGCGCAAATTCGGTGGTGTCTTGATTTCAGGGAGGGGGGGCACCCCCCCCCTCGTTTGAGCACACTGCCACGGTGGTGTCTTGATTTCAGGGAGGGGTACCCCCCTCGTTTCAGCACGTTACCAGCTCACCACAGAGTTCATGCTGGCAGTGTGCTGAAACGAGGGGGGGTGGGGTACCCCCTTGAAATCAAGACACCACCGAATTTGCGCTGGCAGTGTGCTGAAACGAGGGGGGTGGGGTACCCCCCCCCCCCGGAAATCAAGACACTTCCCGGATTTGAGGGGGGGGGTCCCCTCCTGAAATCAAGACATGTCTTGATTCGAGGGGGGGTACCCTCCCCTGAAATCAAGGCGCAAAAGGGCTAGGTGTTTCGGCCGGAGCATCGTCCGGGCCGATTAGCTAGGATAGGGAAGAGTGTCATACTCTTCCCTATTATGTACTCTTGGTAGTACTAAGAAGCCACATTTTGACGACAACGATGAGTAAGCAATATAACAAATAAAAATTTATGGTGAGAAATACATCACTGAACATAGGTCTTCAAAAGCTAGGCCTAGGACATTCAAAGGTCTTCAAAAGTCAGGCACGCGGCCCGGCCCGTTGGCATTTGAGCCAAGACCGGGCCGTGATGCAGGTCTCTACAATGAATCGACCCAAGTATGCATGTTAAACGTAGATATTGGCTGGAATTCACAACCTAACACTGACACTAAAGTTTTCCTTAAAAGTAAGTGAAACACAGTCTCTAAACTAAACCAAATTTAAGTGTTTCACTAGCTTTTACGGGAAAGTTTAGTGTTAGCGTTGTTAGGTTGTGAATTCCAGCCATTACATAAACCCCATGCAAAGAATATACTAAGTCAAGGTGCATGTTGAGCTCATGCACAAGCATATGCAACCCCTGACTTGCGTGCCTGAAATGACAAAAGGAAAAGTTACTGTCACGTGATTTATTGCTGTTACAAGCAATTAAAATTATAATTATAAATTAGCCTGATGCGAAGAGGAAAAAAATAACGCATTCTAGTGGCAAAAGCAAAGCGGGTGCACGGTTGATTTAAAGTTTGCTTATTAAGTTTCATAAAGGAGTATAAGCCCTAAATATCTGAAGGTTCCGTAGTGTAGTGGTTATCACATCCGCTTTACACGCGGAAGGTCGCCGGTTCGATCCCGGCCGGAACCAGCTTTTGATCTTTAGATTTTTATATTTTCTAACAGTCAAAAATAAATTACGAGAAGCTGGCTGGTCACAGTATCTACGTCCAAATTTTTTTTCTAATTTCTCTACTAATACTAGACAGCACGTCCAGAAAATTAGCGCAAGTGTGCTGAAATATGTTTTCCTCCGCCATTCACAACAACTGATTGTGAAACTGTTCCAACAAGGACAATTGTAATGCATGTTAACCTTTTGAGTTATTAATATTATATATTTGTTTTCCTACGTTTATAATGTTTGACTAGCTGCTTTAATAAAAAATCTACATTTAATACACAGATATAGTTGTTCTAGTAGATTCACACAAAAGATTTATCAGTTTGTGTTGGGAATGTTATCACGTGACTACCGCGGAGGAATTTGAGAATGTGCAAATGTGTCACTCAAAATAAAGTACAAAATTGGCGCTGATTTTGACGGTTTGTCCTATTTTTCTGGCAACAATTTTACCGATTTTAATGCCGTGAAGCTTGATCAACCCAAAATTTGTAGTATTTTCGGTCAGAGTAAGCGTTATTTTGTCTCGAACTGAGAAGATCCCCTCACTGATCTGGAATTCGGGCTTTGGGCGGTTTGTTTGCCAAATTTTGGTTTTAATGTTGACCTGGTTTAATTTTAATAATTAGGTTGATTTTTTCGAATGTTTTTTTATTTGACTTATGATGATTTTTGAAAACTTTGCAGCGGAGCAGAGTTTCGAAAGTCTAAAACTTTGGGGGAAGGGGAGGTTTTCGTGAGGTAATTTTGACAAATCCAGCCACTGACTTGAATTTTTGGATGGGGTCTGTCTACACCATTCACATGAAGAATCTGACAAAGTCGTAAAAAATTGCATACCTTTTGGTCTGTGTGTTTTATGAAAGTGTTATAGTGTTTGCTAAAAAAAAGTAAAATTAGTGTTTTATTTCAAGAAAAATTCCTTGTATGCAACGTTCACTGTCAGCCCCCAGAAAAAAATTGGGGAAAATTATTGATTTTAAGACCAAATTTGGTCAATTTTAGGCGTATCAGAAATTTTTACCGGCCGGACCATAAAGACCAAAGGTTTGACCATTGTGTAGAATTTTAGTTGGAAAAAAATTTCACGGAGGGGAGGGGGTATATAATGCCACATTGCCATCCATTCCCCCCCTGGCTACGTTTGTGTCTTATGATGCTCTACTCCAAAAAGGAGGTCCACTATTCCCCGTCCCCCCCAACCACTTCGATTCCCCGGTCCCCCCTTTGGTTTTTATCGCCCGGCCGAAAAAAATTTCTGATACGTCTCTGCCTGCCCTAAAAATCAGAAAATTTTCAAATTTTTTTCTTGGGGGCTGCCGCCGCCAGACCCCTCTGCAACTCTGAGGCTTACTATTCCTTCTTATTATCTTTCACAAAGCCTATGTATGTCTACAAGAGTACATATTATGCTCAATGCTGCATTTACTATTGCGTAATACACTGATGTGACGTTCCCGCATCTTTTGTTTTAATTTTCCGGGTTTGGGTTAAATGCAGTTGGGGGGGGGGGAATAGTGGACCTATTTTTTTGAGTAGAGCACCTTAGGGGAAGCATTTTTGCTTCAAGAACACCTATTTCATTTTTTGGATTTTCTGAGATACGACCCCCCGAAATCTGAACCCTCAGTGAGGGACGTTTTCGCAATTTTTTTCCGAAGCTCTTG